>KZ347122.1:49649-60521 GCA_002352805.1 Teladorsagia circumcincta | reverse complement strand
AATCGTTTAACAAGCTTGGTGTGAAAATTTGAGATTAGCTATTTAAGTTGCATATGGGAGTGTAGATCTCATATTGAGTGACCGCGGCGACCTCGGAAGCTTTCCTTGTTGGTGATATGCTCGAGGAGGGTACTGCGGCTCAAATTATTTTTCCATGCGCGGTGGTTTATACAGTGTGGCATTTCAACACTTTGTGGATATAGGACGGTCAACGAAGAGACTCCAAACGAGGCACAGATTTTCAAAGAAACTGCCACTAGCGGCCAGTCTAGCAATTCAGAGGCAGTAAACAGCTGTACAGTAAACAACAGTATTAAAGGTGTTCCTTAAATTTGCCACGATTACAGCAATGTTAAGTAGGGTACCGTCATTCATGAGTAGTTCATGTTGGAAGAAAAACTTCATGATGGATGATGCTGTTTAAACGTGATGTAGAGGAGCCATATGGTTTACTACAAAAGAAAAGAGATTGGTCAGAGGATTACTGCAGCTACTGGCACTTCGATGGCCATTGCAGCAACTTGCCTTTTGTAATACTACTACTATAATACTATGATAATAATATGCTTATTACAACTATTTCAGGTGTTATCCTTGCATTAAAGGTACGCTCCGCGTTCAGGCACGCTCACGTGTTCTCCCCGAGAGTAGCAGACGGTTGGACAAGGGTTGATGTCGCGCCCCTTCCATGGCTGTAAACTGCGATACAGAGGCGGTAGGAGCTCCCTCGACCTGCAAGCCACACCTTGGCTAACTGATGGATATTTTCCTAGAAACTGTACCTCCAACAAAGCAAAACTCCTTCCCGGCCAGGACTCTTGATAGCCTCATAATGGACCATGATCCGTCGAGGACCGCGTTGAGCTCGAACCATGAACAAGGTTCTCAAGGTAAAATCTTCTGATGTCGTCCGTTTGAAAAACTAAATGGCGCTTGCTAACAGTACGGGGTGTGCTCTTCAATATTCAATTGGGAGCATTCGGTTTGAATTCAGCAAAGTGTCACTAGTGCCGTCTCGAGCAAGAAGTAGAGTGTCTCTTTTTTTGGCCACCCCTGTACACATAAACTTTGCAATAATATACAAAATAACGCATGTTGATCAATTGAAAAAAAAAACACATAAAAGTGAAGGGTCGCGCCCAAAGAAAAACTCCTGTTCCTCACCCAAACACACACCAACGTAGCTTGAACACCAGCGGTCTCCATGAGTTGATTTCAAGCTATGATGTAGGGAATGGGGCGAGAACATGGTTGGTTGGTGACAAAAAGGGATAACAACTGGTAAGGATCGACAAGCGGCACTAGATCGCCCTAGAATCGGAATCCTAGCACGCGGCCCAGCAGCAGTGAGGCGTTGCTTTTTGGATAGCTTGTAAAGGGTCAGGCTTGAGCATGTATTGTGGGTGACACAAAGTGATAACAGCTAATAGGTGCTGATAGGAGCAGTCAGCTCAGTACCGAGGAGTCACCAAGGTCGTTATACACTGCGTTTCATATAAATTTCTGCTATTTCAAACTTGCTGTGCATTTTTGGGAAACGCTGCTGTTACCAATGGATTCCTCATGAAAAACCCCGGTAATGTTATTCTGAAGATAGTTCTACCTGAAGTAACCTAAATATTATTTTTTGAACGAATTTTCGCCGTTTCGCAGGATCGATTAACACTGCTTTTCGAGAAATTTTACTACAATAAAAAGAACATTATAAGTTCTCAATGATGGGATGACTCTCCACTATTCGTAAGGACCTCACTAATGCGTATTGGCATACTCGCAACTAAGTCAGCTAGCAATGGGATCCAAATTTGTCCAGCCGCTGAGAATGGACAGTTTTACTTTTCCGACTGTAACATTTTGATTTGCTTCGCCAAAATCTCCTATGAGATGAAGGCTCAAGGATTCTCTATCGGATTTTATGCCGGACAGCATGCGGACCACTTGGGAACTGCCACATTTTTTTCTGCAATTCAATCTGACGTGGAGAGCTGGCATGGATAGCCACGCTATCGCGCATAAAAGTTAAGGAGCAAGTGCGGAGGTGTAGAAGAAATGGTAAAAGTCGCTCCATAGGAGCTTTGCGGCACTAAACAGAACTCATATGATAGGAAACGAAAGCGAGTTCTTGCTGTACAGCCGCACAAAAGAGCTCCGAACCATAGGGGACTCTCCGCCAAAATTAAGTCTTCTCGAAACCAAAGACGATTTGCGCAATTCCTGCGATACCCTCCTCTTCTGTCAGGTCTACCTAAGCTAAGCTTTCTTCACTTCGCTCAGTTCACCAGGAACACGAATTGAGGAAACAGAGGTAAAGATCGCGAAGTGTCGTATTTGCAATACCTTTATCCAATCAGTTGAGGTTTTTCTCAGACGAAAGGAAGACCTGCAATTATGAGCCGCTCCGACGATTTTGGGCTACTCTTTCTCGAACCTTTAATTATGTTCTCACTCCTCTCAGTTACTCTGCACATGGTGGTTTTTTTTTCACGGAAAGCCTCATTTCGGCCCGGGCCTTGCTCAGGCTCCTCGTAGAACTCGACAGAAAACGCTCAGTTCTTCTTCAATCTTGACCTGATCCGATCTTGATCTGATCTGATCTCAGGATGGAGCTTTTGTTTGCTAGGACCACTCTTCTTTCCGCACTCATGAGAACTCCGCTCACAGTTGCGTAGCCGTAAAAGGTCGGCCGATGTAGGTAGCGATTCTGCTCCTCCGGTATTCGTCTTCAATAAGGCTCTGACTTGAGCTTGCTACTGGTAATAGAGTTGAGTAGCATGAGCCATGGTAAACTCGATATCGAGTAAGCTCGTTTATGCCCCCGCTTCCCGAATTCCCTCTACAGATAATCAGAAATGAGAACTTCTCATGAGTGACCCAATAATTATGAAATGGTTGAAACTCGTTCAAAAAATGATATTTAGATTACTTCAGGTAGACATCTCATCAGGAGAACATTACTGGGGTTTTTCGTTGTAAGGAATCTAGTAGTAATAGCAGCATTTTCCAAAAGAGCACAGCAAGTGAATAGAAAAAATTTAGGGTTGACCTATAATTATGAAACGCAGTGTATTATTCATGTCGACAATAAAACGACCAATGTTAATGTTGCGATTAATTGCGTCTGCATCGAAACCCATCGACCGCCACCCTGTCCTCAATTCTCAAAATGGTCGATGATCGCATGAATCGACAAGCATTAGTGTCCTTATTTTAACGTCATGCGCATCAAAGGTAATTCAAACGCTGAACTATTCCTCCATTCAGACCGTTGGGTTTGTTTGCGTAGACATGATGGGTGTTAGGAAGGTAATCAATGCACAAGGCTCATTTGGCCGCTAGACTATATAAATTCCTGATAAAAATTTCGTTTCTCTTTCGCTCATGTTCTCATATGTTTTATGAGAGGTGGTCCCGGGACATTGTTGGTGTACGACAGAAAGTGATAGCATTTGATGAAGGCTGATAAGGTCCCACAAAATGCAAAAGTTGTCAATTCCGTTGGGTTGCTCGCGTTGACACCAGAGTCTCCACACTTACAACTGTGATTTCGAGTGGGAAGGAGTCCTTGCTCATGGGTGACTAAAATAAAAACAAGTCACAAGTCTAATAAGGAGCCTTAGAACGCAAGCGTCGCCAATTCCGATGCGCAACCCGCATTCATAGTGGAGAAATCCTACTCACAAGTTTTATGTGGGGTGCGACGGGGACATATTGTCAATGTTCCACATCAGTTCAAGCAGGATTGTAGCGAAAAATGAATTCTATTCCTAATTCAAAACCAAGAGGAGCAAAACTCACTAAACTGCTAAACCCTATGGTTTTCGAAGATAGTGATTGTAATCAATGATAAGTGTAGATGCTCACTAACTACAAGTGGGCATGTTTCATTTCTGTTTTAAGGCCAACGGCAAGAACATATTCATCGCTAAATCATCAGAAGGCAAGAGAAATGCTGTATGTTTACAGAGTTGTGATGAATATACCAGATCGGCTCCTCACGCTGTCACGCGCGTCCACGAACTTCCATGAAACTAGAGTTTGTGGAACCTTAGGAATTCGGAAAGAATTCGGAAAGGAAAGTTTGTGGAATCATTTCGCTAAATATCCAATAGTGAGGTGCCTTGTAGAGTAAACTAGCTGATGTTTCACAGGTCCTCCATTTTCGCTGAGGCCTACTGTGTGATGCGGGCTATAGCGGGTAGATCAAATCAAGCTGGTTAATAAAAACACACTTATAGAAATGAACATATGCAAGAAGAAGAGAAGAATACTGAGAAATATAAGCTCTTGTGTGATGATAAGGAAAAATGGTGAGTTCATTATCGCTGCAATGTGTGAGCTGTGAGCAATTCAATGGAATCCCATTCTTCTGTTGCAGAAAAACTAATGAACTTCTTCAGTAATTTCTTGAGAATGATATTGGAAGGGACTGCTGGTTGGTGTAGGTGCTGGTTTGCTTGGCGGTTTGCCAAGTAAGTGTAATAAGAGAAAGTTGAGGACATCGTCACCAGCCCTGGGGAATGTCAAGGATACGCTCTCTAGGCTTTGAAGAATACAAACGCATTTTCACGCTGACACCCGATTACCACTCTGAACCGCGAATTCGCGAGCGAACACGTACCGAGGAGTTCACTTTGTAAATGTTTTTGATGTATTGTTGGTTTCGTCTGCAGTTCAGTGGAGTTTACGCTTATAGATCGCAACTTCAAATCTTCAGTTCGTAAATCCAGAGTAGCGCTGTTTCAGTGTGAAGCTGTGGATTGAAATTTCATGGTTCATTCAGTGACTAATCAAAAGCTCAAGTCCAGAAGTTTGATTTCATCCGTTACTGCACATCTTGAGAAAAATTGCCACGAAAAATTGCCAAATCCGCCATGGTCGATCACCCCTGGTGTGGGCTCAGCTCGATCAAATGCATTCTTCTCTAAAGGAAGGTTTCGAATGGAGAAGCGCATCTCCAGCAAGGTGCTGGGTATGCCACTTGACTGAGAATATCTTGAAAAAAAAAGCCACCCATTTGAACGGGCATGGTAGAGAACCTCGGCTGTCGAAATCTCCGCTAGGGTACAGTGGGATTGACGCCCAAAGAAAGGTTGTGAATGAAAAAGTAAATCTTCAGGGGGATGACGGGTATGTCGGCTGACAATTCACACACTTCTCTACTAGATAAGTGGCCACGCTATTCGATCTGGCGTGGTCGAAAACCCCCCTTGCGCCCAGATTCGTCTCCATCCAGGCGTTCCTGGTCTCCGAGAAGAAGTTCGAATTCGCCAGCTGAGTTTTTCGTGTCAATGCATTTGGATAGCGCATTTCATGGACGACCTAGCCGGCTCAATTCAGCCGCGTCACCTAGTCAAGAAAACATGTTTTCGCGTTGTCGCCGGTGTGTTGTCGTTTCTTGGCGTGCGTTTGGTGTACGGTGCACAACAAACTCCAGAAATCACGACTTCACTCCAAAATCGATAAAATAAATGAGTTTGAGTCTTCTTCTTTCTCCAGGGAATTGATTCTTGCATGACAGTTTCGGTGAAACTCGGGATTCGGGGGGGGGGGCAAGCGACGGCGCGACACTCTGTTCGTCTGCTTCACCACGGCTTAGTCCCAAGACAGTTACTCTTTCGTCATCACGTGGCAGTTTCGAAATGCGCGCCATCGGACTGAGCCTTGGAGAACAGACGAAAAGAGGCCGCGCTGTCGCGTGCCCCCCCCCCCCGATTCACCACAGTTTCCATTGGCGATGTAGTGGGGCATCTTGCACCCTTGTTCTTATAAAGAAGAAGCATGAAGTGCGTGGAGGTGGACATGTTCGTTGCATTCATTTTTTTTTCGCTTTTTTGATATCTCTTCTATTCTCCAAAGTTCCACGATAATTCAGCCCAGGAGTAAAAGTTTGAGCGTGAGCATAAGCCTGCGCCTAACCTTTAGACTGAGACTTGAGCTTACACATATTCTTAGAATTAGCCTATTGCACATGCTTCAGCGATGCCTGAGCTTAATTTATTTTCTTTATTTTGCTGTCTCCCCATTCCTTTTTGTCAGCCCTTTCCAGACCTCACTTCATGTATTTTACTCTGTTTGGGTGCTACAATACACTGAAGTGCGATGTGTGCTAATGTTAGAATCCATTGCAATGCTGTCTAGGTGCTGGCTAACATGTTCATTCTTATGCAAGAGAGGGCTGTTCTGATCGTAAGCAATTCAATACTTTCCGCACATTTAGGCAAATATTTACTGAATCCTTTCTATTAAATGATGTATAATGTCAAATGGCTCATTTCGGTGCCCAGTTGCTCTGCGGCAAGTGGGTTGGCGGCAAATCCGCGCCGCGGTCAATTTTTCGAAAATTTCGGCTGAAAATTGACATATATTATAGAAAGGCTGCTTTGAGGTTTTATTCTGTTTTTTTGTCTTTTCTGTGATTGTTTCCGCATGCTTTTAACGTTGGTTAGATTTTACGTGCGCTCTTTATGTTCTGCCGCTGAGATGTCGAACAACAGCAGAACTTGAAAGATTCTGTCCGCTCCCAGCTTGCTGTCTGCTTACACTCGTGTTGTACTGCCAAGTGGACTATTTCACTGATTTTCCGTCTGCTACAAATTTCTCTAGAGATACATTGATGTTGCTATGATTTACGGTTATGGTCGTTACCGTCTGATGGTCATGAAGGTCAACATGAAGTATCTGTAAATGTGTATAAATGGTGGACAGCGAAGATTCGAACTTGTGGCAAGGGCCAAACTTGAAAGACTATCACGGGCAATTGAAGACAGAACAGATATCGCTAGTCACGCACGAAGGGATAATTAGCGCTTGGAAGCGTCGAAAGATTGGACATGTCCAGATGATATTTGAGAACAAACTCAACCGCTCAAATTATCGCTCACGAGATCATCGGTAAAACGACTGAAGACCGAGGTCGCAAAGGAACCGAATGTATTGTCGCATATTGAAGGCAATTTCATCTGAGGTATTGATTTGGTTTCCATAATGATGTTTTACAAGATACCTATCACAGCGTGCATCATACAATTCAACGCAACAAGGAATAAACGAGGAGGAAGGCCCGTTCTCCTCGCGGCACACTGTTGTGTCTTCCCCTTTAATTCAACCTATTGTGAAACGCTTCCTCACAATGCTGTATAGTGAAGGAATGGATCTACATGCGATGCAATAGAACAGAAGCTGTTACTCATAAAATGTTTCCATGGGTCAACAGTACGCGTCGAAACGTGTGTTCTAGAAGAGACTGGTATTCACAATGATATGAATGTCGACCAGCTCAAAGAAGAAGAACTAGAGCCAGCTGATAATGATGTATCCAGGTGTTAGATGGAGGAATATTTTGTGCGCGCTTTTTCTTGCTAGAGACTGCCACCATTTTTCGGGAGCACACTCAGCGCACTCAGCTGCGGTACTATGTGGACGGATACGCAAAGCCTCTAGTGGAAGCATGTGGACCGCTGGCAATGTTTGCTGAAAGAGAACAACGACTCCATTGTAATGAAATCTCAGCGATCAAGAAACGGGTAAAATTTAGAGGGTGTGCTAAGGATAATTTGTGTACGTGTCGCATTCTACATTGAGCTGTATTTATAAATTCTGTAGACTT
Source organism: Teladorsagia circumcincta (assembly GCA_002352805.1). Classification (NCBI taxonomy): domain Eukaryota; kingdom Metazoa; phylum Nematoda; class Chromadorea; order Rhabditida; family Trichostrongylidae; genus Teladorsagia; species Teladorsagia circumcincta. The sequence continues at coordinate 52,915 of KZ347122.1, read as the reverse complement.
GATGCTGTGCCAGTATCGTTACTGAACTTGGAATCAGGTGAGGATGATGCACTTCGGATATGTACGAAGAACACGGAAGCAGCCAATCATAACAATAATCCCGAATATCTTCCCATAAAGCCTAATTGACAGTAATTCAGTGTTTTACGTTACCGGCAGATGGTATGATATTGGACGCTGATAAAGGGAAGTATGCCCACTCTAAAGGAAAGTTAGGCTCCAGTGCACCCGCACGTGGTACTTCAGGTGAGCGACACATCTGTAATGGATTAGGCAGGCATAACATGTGATGCTTCGGCGGGAAAAGTGCCTACAGGTTTCGAGATGTGCCCATGATTGGGTGTTGCCGAAAGTTGCTGTTGGCGGCGAGAGTGCGGTTGGTTGCTGATGACGTCATCTATCGTACAATCTGATTGAGAGCTCGCCTTAGCGGATTAGAAGAGGTCAAATTCCTTATAGTTCGATTGCTGAACTTGACCTTTCCCCCAGCGCTGCATCGTTTCACATAATCATGTTTAACAGCAACCAATGTATCGAACCGTCTGTCGACATTGCGTCGCATTTGTAGTGCAGAATCGATTCACTTATGTGGCAGCAAGAGCGGCAAAATTCAAACAAGCGAGCTAGAACGTCCCCATCATGTCACGGTAACTGTTTATTATTACCGTATACATGTATGTGTAACTTGGTCCCTAACAAAAAATGTGGAAAGCCAGTTACGAAGGATACAAGCGTCCTTCGAGCGTCGAATGGTTGGCATTACTTTACATCAATAACGGATCGCCATGTTACACAATGAAGACATACGCTCGCTGTCGAAAGTCCGTGATATCAATGTACATGTAGACGAAGAAATGAAAAATGAAATGAATGAAAAACACTCTTGCTGGACATCTTCTAAGGCGTTACGACGGCCGTTGGAGCTCAACAACTGTACGCTGGGAACCTCGCGACAGGAAAAGCCGCGGTCGGCCCCCTCTGCGATGGCAAGACCTCTTGCTCATAGGAATAATATCTGCGATTCCAATTCAATTAAGGTATTAATCCACTGGACAACATTGGCTCAAGATAGAATGTCGTGGAAAAGAAGTTGGGACCCGCGCAAGAATAATCGTAGCTGATAACGGGTCGCCAAGTAATCCAAGTATGTAAGTAACATGTATGTGTGGTTCTTTGTTATAGAGCTCCCAGCTGTCCCAGTGATGAGTCTGCTAACCTCTTTAAATGTATAAGTGACCTCCGTGTCGGCTCCAGCGTTTACCTGCTTACTGGGGATTTCAACTTTCCTGATATCAATTGGTCGAATGCTGATTATCAACATGGCGGGACTGGTCAAAAGTTCTTTGACGTGATAAAAAATCACAGCTTCCATCAGTTTGTAACACTGAAACCAGAGATGGAAGTATTTTGGACTTACTGTTTTGTAATGAGAAGACCTTTGTTTCCAAAACAAATGTAGATCATCCATTAAGAACAAGTGACCACGCTAGCATAGAGTTTTTCTTGACACCTCACAGTGACGCGAACTACGTTGTCACTAAACATGATTTCAAGAATGCTGACTTCAGCAAAATTGCGGACTTTCTAGACTCCGTTGACTGGTATGGATCCTATTTGGGGCCTTAGCGTCAATGACATGTATGAGATGTTTCTTTTTATCCTTCGCCAAAGTATTGGTCTGTTTTTTTCCAATAAGGAAGGTTAGGCAGTGCAAGGAGCGTTCCCGTATTTCCTTAATTCCCACTTTGAGAGGAAGGTTGGAGCGTACAAAAAGGCAGTTTCATCAAATAAGTCTAGTGATTTGGATTCCTATAAAATTATTACAAGACGGTTCAAAGGAAAGATGCTCAAATACAGCTGTTCATCAGAAAAGAAAGTCATAGAAAGCAACAATAAAGCCGCTCCTCGATGTAAGCCTAGAGAAAACTCCCTGCTCTTGTAAAACCGGCAGATTTCGAGTTGTCTCTGATTATGATAAGGCGGAATATTTCGCAATTTTTCTGAAAGCATCTACATTTCTGATAGTAATGATAGTAGTAACCAGCCTATTGACACTTTGAGTTGAATGGTTGTTTCCCTCGAAAGGAAGATTCTCATGGGTTCAATGAACAGGAGATTTTTGACATATTATCCCAATGGAAATCGAGCTCATCGTTGACTCCGGATGGAATACCGTTCAGATTCATTAAAGCCGTACTTCCTTCGATCGTAGGTACATTGAAGTTTATCTTCAACTTGATCCTGTTCAGGGCAGAAGTTCCACAAAGATGGAAGCTCTCTTTTGTCAGCCCCATTCCCAAGAAGCCCGCACGGGACATCCCTGTAATTATAGGCCGGTTAGCATTACTTCAGTCTTTTGCAGAGTTTTCGAAAAAGTGACGAAGAGGCTTATTGTGGACCACTTAGAGAAGAACAGGATATCATCCGATTGCCAACACGGGTTTAGAAGCTCAAGGTCAACAATAATGCATATGCTTGAGGCCCTCAATGATTGGACTGCTTAATTAGAGGAGAAGAAGACGTTGACGTGGTTTATTTTGATTATGCCAAGGCCTTTGATAGAATAAATCATTCCAAAGGCTAAGCTTAGCCACATTGAGATTCATCCGATGATTATCACATGGATTAAATCCTTTCTGCGGTTCCGTTCGTTCCAGGTTCGAGTTAACAAGAGTTTTTCTAGGGACAGGTCAGCTCCTAGCGGGGTTCCGCAAGGGAGCGTCTTATCACCGGTGCCGTTCTCCAATTCAACTCGAGTAGTGGAAGAAGTAGGCATCAGATGCAAGATTTTTGCGGACGACGTGAAAATTTATAGGTCACTGCGGGCGGAAACGGATTGTCTGTTGATTCAAAAGGCTATTGATGCGGTTATCGGCTGGTCCAATATGTGGGATATACCATTAGCGCCTGAGAAAGCGCCTCGTTTTGCGTGTAGGCAACGGTCAGCCCAGACACTATTACTTCATGGGCGACGTTGAGCTCAAAAGAGTTGATGAAATCAGGGATTTAGGATTTATTGTTGATCGAAAACTTTGCTTCGACTCCCACTGTAACAGTATAGCCAACAAAGCGGAATCTCGGCTTTTTTTATTGCTGAGGAGTCTTTATACCAAAGACCCATGCCTCCTTATTAGGGCTTACAAATCCTACATTCGCCCTCTATTGGAGTATGGCACAACCATTTTCTATCCGCATACCAAAAAAGCTATCTCGAAGTTGGACGCAATTCAAAATAGTTTTACCAGGAAGGTATTTATAAGGGCGTT
>KZ347121.1:10912-24433 GCA_002352805.1 Teladorsagia circumcincta | reverse complement strand
TATACGGAATGCATTCTTTCACTCAAAATGTGCAGATTAGTTCTTTTGGGATGCAAGATCAAGAAACGTTTGAATTTATGCGTAGCTGGAATTTGCAAGATCAGTTTATGCCTATTCGACATTTTCATCCATTCAGACAAATTTCGTGAAAAGAGGCGATTTGGGACGCTATAAAGCCCTACTGTTGAAAGAATATTGCCCATAAAAATACGCACCGATATTCCCTGAATTGTTGAAATTGGCAGTTAATATTACCAACGGAATAGAGCGGTTACAATAATTGAAACCAAACTCATCCATCATTGTGTAGCAATTGCAAAAACGGCAGTTCATCGGCATTATAACGGCTAGTATCAGATAATATGAAAAAGAGCCTGATCCAGCTCGCCGGCTAACCAGCAACTTAACTGGTTTTCAGCGTGGGCAAGTCTCGCTCTATTATGGCGACCGTTAACTAATCCTGAATGTTGGGGATTGTAACTGTTTCAAGTTCAAGTCACTTTTAGGAAGTTGCGTGCTTGCGGAAGTTAGCGACACAAGATTTGAATTCTTTGGCTTATTTTCCCCTTGCGAGAAAAAATACAAAGAGCAGGTTTCACAAGAACGCTGGGTTGTGAAAAACTTTCGACCCAGACGGGACTCGAACCCGCACCTCTTGTTTACCGGGCAAGTGCGCTACAAGTTACGCTACCGGGGCACCATTTCATTCCAACTCAGCTTTTCATGGTATAGTACCATAGCTTTCACCACTCATACATATATCGTGTTGAGCCGGTTAGTCAATATCGGCAACGAACCGCAAGGCTGAAAGCTTTAGCGCTTAATTTTGACTTGTTTTTGATTGCAACTGCTGTTTTTTGCCGCATGTTTTTTTTTTTTGCGAATGTTCCAAAAGAATGCTGGGTTGTGAACAACAGCAATCAAGAACAAGCAAAGAGCAGGATCAATTCACTTTCTGGGCCAACTACCTTCTAACCATGTCAGATAACTACAAATTGGAATCACAAATGGATTGGAGGCATTCGGGAACGCCACGTACTCGCTAGTTTTTCATACTCTTATTACTACGTCGCTTTCGTAATATCAAACTCCCCCAGAACGAGTAAACAAGCCCAAAAGCAGCAATCAAATTGAAGTTAACAACTGGCGTTAAAAGTTCGTGTTATTTTGCCTTAGTAACGTGTGCTATCACAAGAAGACAGGACCATGAGTCCGATTCCTGCACGCAGACGGATTTCAACTCGCATATGCGTTTACTTCACCCTTTCAAAACCCCATCCACGTGATTTCGCGTTGCTCACTGTTTTTTCGCGATATTCACTCTCAGAAGTACACTTAATGCCATGACTCAAAGGCAGTGGCCATGATGTTTGGAAGGCGGTGCTGTTTCGATGACGTCATTGGACGTCACTGGTGGAAAGGCAATGAGAGGCAGTCCTCATCATACCTCCAGCGAGTTAAGGGGTGCAGTCCACCAATGACATTCAGTGACGTCACCAAAACTGCAGCCGATCTCTAGTCATCGGATCACTGCCTTCGAAAAGGAAAGCTAATATTGTGGTGGTTTCATTGGTTCATTTCAGTGGTCTTGTCGACAGGTTTGGCAGTAAGAAGTCGCTCTAGGGGGAGTGAGCTGATTGTTGAGGTGGAATAGAGCATCTCATGAGTACTTTAGCACCGCTTTATTGCCGCTAGACACGGTGCACAATTACTGATTTATAGAAGATTCATGGATTTTGCCTAGAACGTAGCGCTGTAGTCATTGCTAGAGGTAGCGAATCACCATGAACTTCATAGAAATTAGTGGATAATAACGGCCCTAAGAATCCTTGCGACTACTGGAGCACATCCCGTGTATTGTCAGTCGTTTTTAGCAGTTATAGGTTGCTGGAGGCCCACTACTGTCAAAAATTCTTATCTAAGCGCTGAAATCAGCGTTTGCTACATGGACTGTGCTCGTTTATTTCAAACACGGTTACATTGAGTCTATGAATTTTGAAATTTATTTCTCGAGTAACGCGTCAGATTTTGGGCTACTTCATGAAAAAAGGCTTGTTAGTCATCCGACAAAAAGACCACCAGCAGGACTATTCCTACGACCATGGTGTGGCCTGCCTATGAGAGTGAAATAATACTTACTCATGGATAACAAATATAAAGCATTCGCCGTTGGTCATTCCCTTTTTGACATGCGGTACGCATTCTACTTCCATTGTACATTAGCAGTGGCAATTTGTATGCGATTTGGTCCAGAAATCACTTGCGGGGGTCAGCCGATGTACAAGTCAGTGTTTTTATCCTCCCAGACAATTCTGGTACTAGTTAACCGACCCCGGAGGGATGCAAGGCTCGGTTGGCCTAACGACGCACTACCCAGGATTCGATCCCCGGACCGCGCGCGTGGTAAGCAGTGGCTGCTACTACACCACTTCCACCCATCCTTTACTCACTATATTTTCTATTAATCCCTTACAACTGCGAGAGAGTCGAGCAATCGTTCACAGTCTTCATGTTTTCACATTCGTTTTACTTATGTTCTTCGAACATTAGCATCTCATTGGGTCTAACGCTTCTCAAATGGAACCTTTAGGACTCCTTGATTCAACAAAAGCGAAGCTTGAATTAATTTGTCCCTACTAGTGGCTTATTTTTACATCCATCTTCATTATTACGATGTTTGCAGCGGAATTTCCATCAATTCAGTCGGGAATAGAGGCTCAAATCAAGGCCGACATGGAGAGAATCGTCCGCGACGAGAAATACATTCGCGACCAAACGGCAGCCGTCGATCAGAGTCTTAGAAGGTAAATTTTATGGAGATTCGCTCATATTAGACAACGCTGAAGTAAGAGATTCAGATGCAAAGCACTGGCAAACATTATGGTGACGATGAAGAAACTCGCAATGGTGCAGGATCCGACAATTCAAAGAAGCAAAAAGGTACGGAGAGAGAGCAAAATTGAACTGACCCAGTAACTGCAATTTTCAGGATGCTGGGCCTTCCTCTCCGGTAGCCTCCAATCCGACACAAGTAGCACCGCCCGCACCTCCACCTCCACCTCCACCACCGCCGCCACCACCGAAACCTGAACATCCACCGCCTAACTCATCGAATGCTGCCCCGCAAGCCAACCAGAACCACGAGACGAGGAATTCTTCTGCTCAAAACCAACAACTCACCAACGGCTACCATCAACTGGCCAACAACTTGGAAATAGCCGCGCCATTCACTCCCAATATCTCTCGAAACGCGCCCGAACAACTACCGCCCGTTCAACAGCCCTCAAATGAACCGTCACCTGCAGCCGAACTTGATGTCGTCTTAGAAGAGGTATGACATTCTTTTTAAACCCCTATTAGCGGAAGCGAGACGGCAAAATCCATCGGTTCCACCTTCATAATCCGATTTTCAGTAAGCCAACAGTCTGTGAAAGACCAAATTTACTGTCCCGCAAAATTTTTCTATCCTCTAGCCAGAGTATTACAAGCACCCTGGAGATCCTCCCCTTCTTTCAAGTATTTTAAGATTATCAATTACCAACAGGAATCGATAACGTGATCATAAGAAATTTTCAACTCTGCCGAAGTATTTCTGAGCTTCTTAGCACGGTAGAGCATCAGTACACACATATGTTGTTGTTCCTCATTGCTGAGAGTATACACGGGTATGTTTAGATTATTAGAAATCTTATAAACACTTGAAAATTCCTTCCAAACCTTCTTGCCCACATCATCGTGAGTAATACACTTCAAAGGTTGAGCTTGACGAAAAAAAACCTCAAGCAGAACCCTCCGAGGTAAGCAAACCAGCCCGTTTGGCGTTTCTGCTGAAACCGTATGCTGAATGTACGGGAGGAGATGGGATCCCAGAGGTCAATGGATTACTTGAACTCGGTCTGTATGATAGGAGAGTGACGACGGAAGTGGTGCAGCCACGTCTGTAGCTTCGCCAAGAGGGCTGGTTTGCTTACCTCAGAACTAAGCCTTTAGGGGAAGAAGGACCCGCGTTCTATCGCAGGTCTATCCTCTCTCCAAGGCTTTGTCCTGAGATCAGCATCAAATTGAGGCGGTTTAAATGACAGAGTTTGAGTAGTTCGTCGGCTGTCGGGACCTTATCCCCTCCCCAACATTCAGCATACGGCCCCAGCAAAAACGCCAAACGGGCTGGTTTGCTTACTTCGAACCCTCCTGCCTTCTTTTTATGCTAATATGTAGGTGCAGAGATCTTGAAGCAGGACATCTACTGCGTTTTGAATCATCAACCTACACTTCCTCAAGGCACGAAAGAAACCTATATAAACGGAAGCGAATTGCAGATGTCACCGACCGGAATCCCACCTCGCCCACCAAGCCGCTACTCTGTGCAAGATGTCCGAATGAAATTCCAAAAACCACCAGAACTTCCGGAACAAATCAAAAATCTGATGGAAGAAGTCGCACGGCGAGGTTCTCCAGCTCCCGAATCCAGTGAACGAAGGTGAAATATTGCGAATTTGTGCAACGGAAGACTATTCTTCAATCACTGAATAGTCCATTGAACACATTAGTGCAATGAAAATTAAGATCCATTTTTCTATTTTTTTTTCAGGATAGAATTGGAGGAACGACAAGAACGTTTGGCTGAGAAACAGCGTCAGTTGTTATCACAATTCCAACAGCTTCAACAAATGACACCATTACCATGAAACTCATCTCCGTTCCTTTGTTCTTCCAGTCATACTTCTCTCTCTCCCTCTTTGTTCGTTACTTCTTTCACACGTTCGCTATTGACTACTATTGATTTTGACTACAAACATTTACATTACATAGCTTTTGCTTTACTTACGAATATTTAAAGAAGATTGAATACAGGAAGTGCCTCACGGTCGAATTCTTTATCAGCACATACACTGCTTCTCGCCGGTGCGCTCTTCGCCGGTCATTCGTAATTTCTTCCTGCAGTGGATGTCATTTCAAGACTGTGTTGTTCCATGTGAAACAAAATTGACAAAAACAAATAAAGGATAATTTATAAACGATTCTACATAAGCACTCTCTGGTGTAGGAAACATTGCGACAACATAACAAGAAACAATGATGAGCTTCGAATCGGGTCAAAAACTCACTACACGGAAATCACAACTAAGCCTATAGACATTAAGATCAGAGTGTTTGAGGAGTACCCCGAATAATTATATCATCAAGATCCTTGAGCGTTCTCTCAAACTCGTCCAGTTCTTTTTGAAGCTGCTTCTTCTTGAACACCGAGTAGTAGGTGACACCTGAATAGCTATTTAATATACACGCGAATGGGAAGCATGGAGTACGCTTACGATTCGTTTATGAATCCCCACCTTCAGAAAAGAGGCCTGGCATGTGACGGGTTGGTGGGGAAGGGTTGTGGTTGAGAGTAAAAGAATGATGAAAGGCATGGCAAGGCATTTACCTTGATGATGCCATTTAACACCTTGACGACAGCGCGGCAACTATGTATGCCGCCATTTTTGCGCCTCATCAGACATTGTGGCAACTATGTATGCCACACCCATAACATTTGTTTTTTGCGCACATGCCCCAATTCTTCCCAAGTTTTTTGTGTTCATTTCATAGGCCATATACCAACATAACCAATAACCTCGAAGCTTACAGAATGGCGGAACATTCTTCGGTTCGACAAAGGTTTTCCAAACCTGACGGGAATATCCGTTCAGTTAACACGTTGACGACAGGCTGACGCCATGCGCGTCAGAATTTCGGCACCGCATTGGACATTCAGCATCTTTGTACGTATTTTTTTCCGCTCATGACTAACTTTTTCAACTCCTCAAAGCTATAAACGGCATGGTCCATTCGGGAGTAGAATATGCTCGAGTTGAGGAAAGGTTTTCTTAACCTCTGAAAGTTGAAAGGTGCCATAGTCGACGAAGCATCACAAGACTTGTCTGGGCCCTCTCAACGAGATGATGTAATCATGCACATCCAGCTTTACACGTATATCATTTGAATCGCAGTACATTTTCTTCCCCACTTTCCCGGACTGGGTCTGTTCCTTCTTTAGCATTGATACCATCACTATTTCGCTGAGAGAGTGCAGACAAGCAGAGAGTATTTTTGCTGAAGACTGGTTTACGGACTACTTGAACTTTAGCATATGGTCCTGCCACGAAAGGCGGAGAGGGCAGACGATTACGAAACGAGTGAGGCCATTGACTAAGCCTTGAAGAGAGCAGGGATCCGCGGAAAGCGCAGGCAGGAGCATCAAACTGAGGCAATTTAAAGGGCTGAGTTCATGTAGTCCGTCAACCCTGAAGACTCCTTTCCCCCTGCTACCATTATACACTTGTTTTGCTACTTTCCAGCTTTCAGTTCCAAAAAACGCACCTCGTGGGACGAGCTGACGCGCTTGCGCGACAGCCAAATCGCGCCCGCCAAATCGGTAATGTCCCATGCAGCGGAAAAAGCCAAAATCTGCGCTGTCGTCAACGTGTTAATTCCTCATATTCTTTTCATTAACGCGAACATGTAGATAAGAGAGATTAATAGAAGTGAATACAAATCTAATAGGACGGCAATTTATGTGTTACTACTGAAATAACCTCGCCCTAAATAATTTTGAAAGCACTGAAGAAAAAGTGAGTAAGATTCGCCTTTTCGCGGTCATAACACGCCATTTTTATCAGACTTCCATTACTGTTACACCCGATAAGTTAGACACATCGAACATAATTGAAAACACTTCGTTGCATCTAATTACTGCGTATTTACAGCTAAAAATCCATGGATCAGATGTGCGGCGGCAGCGCTCACAAAATTGCTGTGGTCCCACGCGGTGCGCACTTCCAAAACGCGCGATGTCGTCAACGTGATAAGGTAGAATCTCGTCCTGTGCGGAAGTCAAAGACAGAGAGGGAATCTCACATCACACGTCACAGGCCGATTCCCTTGTTTTTCTCTTTAACACTGCACCATTTGCACTTTCTACTTCGTTTTCCTACCCCCACTTATTTATCAAACCATCTGCCTTCGAATCAACTTCTGTTATATCACACGCAACTTGCCTGACAGGAGAGTCCCTGAAGCAACAATCCCAGATCGAAATCGCGCAGTAAAGCGGTCGTATTGAAATTGTGGATGGCGAGTTGACTGCCAATGAAAAAAGGCCCAATGAAAAGCGCCAATAAAGCCTCGGAAAAGAAATTCTTTTCTACCCCTTTGAAAGGAGGAAGGGGCGTGTCGGCCGAGCCGTCCGAATTAGCTTGCTCCGCCGTTATTTATTGCTAGCTCGCGTCAGCAAGGATTGGGGCTGCAGTTACACTTGCACCAATACAAACAGAGTTATATGCATCAGTACAGACAGAGAAATACAATGATTAAATGAATGAGGCCAGTAAACCAATCAAAAAGAGGAAGCATTAATATCGAAACGAAGGATAGTTTATAAGCAATCTGGTGGCAAGTGGAGGTCACGGAAAATTGTTCGTTACGCCCTTTTCGAAGGCGTTAAACCTCTTTCTAGCATCTAGCTTTCCGAAGTGAGTTTTTTGTTCCATAACACTTCATATGTTCTTGACCATGGCTAGTGCATTTTTCACGCCATTAACATCAAAGACTCATCTTACCCTGCTGGGAATGTTGTTCTAAAGGCAAACCCCGGAATAAAACTGGTGCAGAAGAGCGCTCCGTAGTGGTTACAGAGCTGCAGAGTGAACTAAAAGTGAGAAGGAAAGCAAAAGAAATCATCAGAGACGCTAAAATTAAGTTCCACAAGAATGCTGGGTTGTGAACAAAACTTTCGCCCCAGACGGGACTCCCACCCGCACCTTTTGCTGTCCGGGCAAGTGCGCTAACAGTTACGCTACCGGGGCACCGTTTCATTCAAAAAGAAATTAGGGTTTATTTTTTTTTGCATTTCAAACTTCCAGACCAGCTTTAGCGCTTACTGGTGGGCGGAAGTCACGCCGGTTTCTATGCAAATTCTAGATTTGAGAGGAAAAGAGAATTAGAAGAAATTGAAAGATTGAAAACTCGCATGTTCAAAAAGGCCCACGACCTCACCCCCCCCCCCCCAACTCCAGAGACCTAAACGGAACTATTTTTTGAATGAAGTTTCAAACAGGAGTCAGAAATTATCGTAAAGTTCGCTTATAGTGAACTTCCACGAAATTTACAGAATTTCGAGAAGACGATTTTGGTGGAGTGGTGTTCGTTTGAAGGCTGAAAACTCGTGAAAGCACGATAAATGACCGAAATGGCTACATTTTGAGAAAGCGACGTTTCAAGGAGTTTTAGTACTTTTCGAGAAGCAGGATATTTGTAACGTTAACATCTGCTTACATTGTCATGCAATCTTAAACCTGAAATGCATGGCAAATGATATAAAAAACATCTGTTTCTATCGCATTTCTCGGGAATTTTTTTTTTACTCATAACCTGAGAAATTCTGAACACTGAAGCATGTCCCAGTGATCACTTCAAAGCTGAATCCTGCAAATGCCGAATCTTCCCTAGCTTCCCCAAACGGTTAAGCTCGAAGGAAGTTATGCTCGTTTTCAGCGCAAAATAATTCATGCCTCTCCTTCCCTCGCCGCCTAAAAAAACATAGCGTGCTCCACAGTCAATCTGTGCCACTTCGCGACCACAATTTTGTAGTTATCTCTCAGCAGCCTTCATTTTCTGCCTCTGGAACGACTAGGGAGGGGAGCGGTCCTAACGAAAAGCCTACTTTAGTAGGGAGGGTCGTAGTGAAACCGAAAATTGACTGACACCGCAACTGACCTCAACTAATTTGAGCAAGAAATTCATGTAAAGATTTTTGAAGCGATAAGGCGATCTATGTAACGTTTCAGATACACCACTACGGATAGCTACATATATGGTGAAATGAAGGCGCTCAAGGAAGGAAAGAATCGAATCAATGCTCTGCCTTGCGACCTTTTGGGAAGTTGACAGGAATTATAACTTGAAATAGTATCTCGTGAAAAAAGGTGAAATAATGAGGATTAACTCCTCGAACAGGTTTGAAATCCGAGAGCAACTGCAACATAAAAAAATCATCGTATGTTTATGAACGCTCTGAAATGCCTTTGCGCCTTAATCTCGCTCTTAAACATAGATGTTATCAGTTAGACGCTCTCAAGCAACAACTGGTAACAGGCTATCACATCAGTGGTGAAAAAGTACAATTAGGCACATAGTAATGATTAGGTAATCGAGAGCCTGCCATGAACCTAATCGTACAAAAACCCTGGGACGAGACAAGAAGTAAGCAATGAAATCACCAACCGTCATCGAGAGTGCTCACTGCGTATCTCTCAACCGATTTGGTGGAACGATGAAGTACTCACGCCAATCCGATCTGCTTCCCCATTTTTTTCAGGAGCCCACGACCTATCGAAAAGCCGCAGATCTAGCCAAAAGGAATTTTGGAGTAACGCACACACAAACTGGTGTTTCGCGAACCAAATCTATTTCAACTGACCAACGGGCCACGGCGAAAAAAAAATCTTCGACATTTGTCTATTTTCATGTTTTTTGAAGTTTTCAAGCAATGATTTGTTAGGCTGGTGCCAGAGCCCGCGATCCGTAGCAGGTTTCGCTGATTTTCGCGATTTGCGCGATTAACGCGACTCACGCGACGGCTCACGGAAATCATAAGTGCCTGATCAAGACTGGAAGGTGTTCTCCAATCCCGCCGCTACTTCTGCACGATGGTGATGGCTGAATGACGACTGCTCATGATTCCACTTGTTTCATACTCAGCGATTCAAAGGGCCAAATGGAACACTTCCAACTCCTGCGACCTATCGCAAGTTTCGCTCAAATCGCGCAAATCAGCGAAACCTGCGGGGGACTGACACCAGCCTCAGGCGTACCTTCCACAAAGCCATACAAAATGATCCGGAAACTTTTTACCCCTTATGGTAAATGAACAAAAACACTTCGAATGGGGTTTCAAACCAAAAATTTCAGCACTATAATAAAAACAATTATTAAACCCTCAGAGCAACCGGCTTTGAAATAACACCTCACTGAAGTTTAGCCCCGCTGTCTCTTATCGAATTCGAAAACTCAGCGAGAAAACAGCTTCTCGCCGTCAAAATTTTAACAATCAGTCGAAATATACATAGATCAAAGGCCCTTTTCAACGAATTACTGTTTCTTTCCTGACGAAGGACGAAATGTAGAGATGGCTCACTGTAGAAAGCTGTTCATTCAGTGTTGCTACACGTAAAGGATATAAAGGGGTCTCCTGGGACCGTGTGGCCTACCGGCAGGAAATAACCGCAGTCCATGCAAAACAAGCGCGATCCTTGCACCACGTTTAGAGCGCATGGTCATCAATGAGTGAAAAATGCACTACAGTTTCCGGTTCGCACCATTGTATACCTATTCACATTTACAAACAAAACAAATGAAGATCCGAGTTACCAAATTTATACAGGGTACCTTGATTTGAAGTACTTATACGGCAAGCAAAAGATACATTTACGGAGAAAATTATTTGGAAGACACCGTTTTTTTCTCTTTCATACGAGTTTGAGTGAATCGGAGAATCTGCGGAAGGGATCAGATACGTATGGGTTACCGCGCCGATGGTGTGAACCATCTGGTCCTTCACATCCTCAATTATACAGTTGCAGTCAAAAGTGTTCGTCGAAACCGTACTTCGTGCTTTGTCCTTTACTGTTTTTGAATCCTTGAGTTTTAAGCATTCAAGACTTTTGGGAGAAAAGTCTCCAACTTATTTTGGATCTTTTTTTTTTGGAAGAGAGAAAGAATATACGGAAAAAAGTTTCAGCGAACACTTTCGATCGCTACTGTATTTTCTTGGTGCGAATTTTCGATTCCGCCAAAACGCTAAAGGGTGAAAATCCAGTTGGAGGGGGCCACTCCGTTGTGCTCTCCAATACTCACGATAAGAATGAGAGCGCTGGTGACACGTAGTCGATCATTTGAAGTATATTTCTGATAAGTACTGGTGTGGGGTGGAAGAAATCCAAATATGCTTTCACAATTTAGCCGGCAATGGTCCAAGGAAACGGTCCTGAACCAGGGAAATGAAGTTTTGCCTTGGTCTAAGGGTGGAGGAGCTCCAGGGTAAATGGAGAGGTGCCAAAAATTGGGCAGGATGTGGGCAGGAGGAGTGGGATGTAGGAGACCAACCATTCCTTTTCAAAAGTACGCTCCAAATGAGTTTCCATGTACTATCTTATCCTTATTCTTAGATAGCTCGAAGGAATGCTCTCTAGGACTAAGGATAAGATACTGAGGAGTGGCCCCCTCCAACTGGATTTTCACCACGCTGAAGATGAGCACGATTAGTGATAATTTCACTTACCTCTAAATGAAAAATAAATCTTGAAGAGTTCGAAGCCAGCACCAGAGGTGAACCCAAGAAGAAACAGTCCCTCCCATCGCGAAGCCAAAGAGGAAAGGACGTGAGAAATACTCATCTAAAAGCAATGATTTCTTGCCGCCACCACTATTTACCAATGTTTTTCTTGAATGTAGCCATGTCATTATGGACAACACTACTAATCCGAGGACCGTGCAAAGAGAAACTGCCGCTCCAATTCACACTTTGACTTGGTTAACAACTCAAGTTGCATTGTTGAAGGTGAAGCTTACGTGTTTACACACAAAAAGAACACAAAAATGAGCACTGCAAAAACTAATTATAACACTCGTTTCCGTATTAAAAGAAGGGCCACTGACAGCACACGACTGAGATATGAAAAAGGAAAAGAATGAGAAAAATCTAATGCAAATTAGAACACTATATGTACTAATTTCGGCGCTCATGACTTTAGGGAGGACATGCAAGTTAGTGAGTCAATTATTGTGTTTAGGACTGAGCCTTGGGCAATGGCAGGGATCCTGGATGGAAGATGTGAGCAATATGTATTCTCCTTGGTGTTCCTCCCCTGTCCTAGGCTAAGTCCTAGGGTCACTTACCACCGGCCCTTCTGTGATGTCCCCCTCCCCCCCAAGGACATGAGCGCCCTAATTTGTATACTTAAACCAAAACGTGCAGAAAGAACATAGTATTTAGAAAAATGAAAGCATTGCCATAAACCAATTCAATAACTTTCTTGTTCCGATGGTACATCGCCCACAATTCGTACAGCAATCAAAACGGATCAATCTCATCTTAGATGGCATCGTTTGTTTTCATAAAGGAAACCAGGAATAAGCATCATCCGAGATTACCTTGTCTCGAGCGACATGCTGTCAGTAGCAAGTGTTGGAAACTCACTTCAAATTCACTTTGAAGCCAGCACGATCTGCCTCAATTAGTTCGCGTTCTAGCAGCTCTCGTTCCTCCTGACGAAGCGGCCTCACAAACTTGTAGTATATTCCTGTATTCACGATGCAGTACGAAGTACTGAACAAAATGAATCCAAGGATCGAGCGGATGAAGGCTGAAATGTATGTAATAACAAACAGTGCTGTTTTCAGGAATAAATATGGCAAACATATGTATTATGAGTTAAAGAAAGAAAGGAAGCAAATCACTGACTGAAACTCCTCTCCCTACGTCACTTTTCAGCAATGAAAGCTTAGACTACACATCCTTGAGCAAAATTAAATCGTAGTTCTGCCGATGCAAACATTTGATTTCTGTACGCCCGTCGGCGATGAAATACCTACTTTTATGAATGATATCGAGGCGCCGATTCGTGAGTATGCGTCTGTACAAAGGTCTTCGATCTTCACGCTTTCTTGCCGCCCAGTAGACTGGCGACAATAGCATGAACTGAAATAATTCACTGCGGATGAAAATACCGTCAAACATATCGCCTCAAATGAAAAATAAGAGGAATGAAACGGCTAAAACAAGGAGTTCCCGCACGGCCCCTTATGGTTAGCGGAAGTCTGCCAGAGTAAAACTCATGAAATCCTTCCCTCATTAACCTCGACGAGCATAACGAGCAACAACTTCTGCACAAACAAGAGACTTCGCAACTCCACGGTTACACAGAGTACTGGGGCAAATGTGATGTTAATGATATGACTCGGCAAGCTCAAAATATGTTCACAAAAAAGCACAGACAAACAAAAAACAAGCTAAATGCCACCCCAATCAACATCTCAAAAGTAAACGTAAAGTTAAATGCTAAGGTGCATATGCAGACGCACTTCTTCACTTCACGCGTCGAGCGTCGATGTGTCCCGCATTCTCCAATTACGAATGCTATGTGACATCTGTCCCTTTTTTTAATCTTCATCACTTTTCTATGTTGAGATGGCGAACGAATGAAGTTTGAAGTCCATGTAGGTGATAAGGAATTCGCGTTTTGGTCTTCAGAGATCGGAATTGAAGTGTGTTTTCTTGCCCCAGTGTTTTGGCGTTGACCTTCATCAATCTGAAGTAGGTCAGTACGGGTTTCATAGTGTTCTCCTTGGTGCAGTGCGACATGGGGGGAGCAGTAAATTCAGTACTAAGCCTTGGGGGAGGAATGTTTTTCCGAAGTGTGTAACGTGATTTCTTCAAAGTTCACTTCCTCCTTGGCTTACCAAGCTGGTTAGTCTCAAAAGGGG
>KZ347117.1:47938-58399 GCA_002352805.1 Teladorsagia circumcincta | reverse complement strand
ATCACACGCATCAAATGGTAGTCATCAGTGTAAAGGCATGACCGAAGAGTATCAGCTCGGGTGAAAATATCAGCTGGGTGCTGACTATTGAAAACGTTTGTCGCAATACCTTATGATCAGGTTCTCCAGTGTACCAGAAGCTACAGCGTGGTGCGCGCAATGGGCGCGCGAAGCTAAACTGGTTAATAGAAGAAGCATCAACGGTCCCTACTGGAAATCTTTCAACTCGCCGTTCATCTCACTGAAATCACGACAAGCGCTGGTTCGTCACCCCTGACGTCACCACAACAACCAATCCCTCAGCTTACTCGTGCGCATGACAAATCCTCTTCTGCTCCGGAAATACGTTTACTTCAGCAGCTGCTTTCTCCACGTGGTTCCACTTGTTTTCTTTTTTGCTCCGATGTCAACAAGTATGATGTGGGGTAGTAACTTGACATCACCATGTAATGGGCGTAAACTCGAATGTTGTTCGTCTTTCTACGCCTCCAAAATCTTCAGAAGCAAAATCCCGGCAGTATTTTTATTGAGATTGTGCCTCGCCCGACTTTTTGTAGGAGTACCTGGAGTAAAGGAATTCCCAAAACCTCCTTATAAACATCTGGCTCTCAGAAGCTTTCGTCCAGGTACGTTTGCAGGCTGTTATCAATAGAGTAAAATGAGACATCGATAAATGGGATAAAGCTGATAAGGCGCAATGGTTGTTGCGGTTAATCGTCAAGATACTCGTATGACTGATCGGATCAAATGGATCAGTTTTTCCCAAATCAAACGAAGCACAATTTCATTCATCAAGGATCTACTACATAGGCGATAATAGATTTGCTGGAAAAGTTTGCTATGACGTCGGCTGTCCACAACACAATTTTCATAGGCTTTGCACATTCAGCACTCTCTAATTTCTGGAAGGGGATGAAGAGGATACTTGGCGAACATTACGAAATTTGATAAATATCAACGATTTCTTCAATGATCCCCTTCAAAGCTGAACGACCCATTTCCCTGATCTGAAGAGAACTTTTGTACACTACCGTAATAGCGGGCAAGATGTAGTGACAAGTGTGCAGCTCACCCACGCACGGCCTGGGGATCAAAACGTGGGTTGCACGCCGTCCAGACCGACCAAGCCTTCCATCCCTCCGAGGTCGGCTAGGGAGGGGGAAATAAAAAAAATTTTTCCCTCTACATTCGAGACTGAATTGAAGCAATACCTCTGATTGTGGGTAGAAGAAGTCTATAGTGAAATTGTGGAGAGAATTGGAAACTGCTTAGCAAGAACCTTTGGCGGACTGCGGACCACACGGCGTTATTTAAAATGCTAGTTAGCAGGGTCTTACACACAGCGTCAGATTCCTTAGGTACATACTGAATCGGTTGAAAAAGTCAGATAGGAGGTAGGCTAACCAGCCCGTTTGGCGTTCCTGCTGGGGCCGGTATGCCGATCGCTGGGGAGGGGATGGGATCTCGAAGTCGATGGACTACTTGAACTCGGTCGGTACGATATGAAAGTGATGACGGAAGTGCTGCAGCTATATCCGCAGCTCCGCCAGAAGGGCTGCTTCGCTCACCTCAGGACTGAGTCTTGGAGAGACGACGGACCTCACTGTCTCCCAGGCTCAGTCCTGAGGTAAGCATCATATTGAGGCGGTTCAAAGGATCGAGCTGAAGCAGCTCGTCCATAGTCGGGGATCCTATCCCTTCCACAACATTCAGCATACGGTCCCAGCAGACACGGGTGGGTTCGTTCCTGTTTATTGAGGGACACCTGGCACATCTCAGTATTGTTTTACCGTGAGATTTCCTTCAACAATGGTACCCCAATTGTCGAAAAGTTTGCTGAGGCGTGTCATAGGCACAAAGGTGTTTTTTCCTCCCTCGTGTATACGCCAACTAGCAATCCAAATTACACTTTGGTTTTATATGGAGTGGAATACGTAGGTACATTCATGCAAAGGGGGGGGATTGATCCACGCCGAGGGTTCATCCTTCATCTTTTTAGCATGAGCAGTGCCCGCTGACTGCTTTTTTTCATGCTGCCTTTTGAGGAGAGCTTGATGTAAGCTGTTGCTGTGGGTCTATCGCGTTTCTGCCAAGCCCTCTTACAAGGGGTGTCTTTCAGGGCAAGCCGTGTTTATCCAAAACAGTTTTTTGCATGTTGTAGGGACGTATGTGGGGAGCACAAAACCATGTTTCATTATCGCTAAACAGTTTTAGCAGTACCAAAAAAGAAGCGTAAAGTACTGTTAATGGTTCGATCCCCCGTGGCGACTAAATTTTGCATTTCGGTTGTCGCCTACATTTTGGTGCCAAATCGTGCTGTATGTCCAGATCAATGTCGTATTCACCGCCAGGATCATTTTGGAGCCAACAAGTGGCCGTCAACCTTGACTGCAAAATTTAGTCGCCGCGGGGGGATCGAACCATTGAGAGTATCATTCACCACTTTTTTGGTACTTCTAAAACCGTTAAGCGAAAATGAAACGTGGTTTTGTGCTCTATAAATGCGTCCCTACAATATGCAAAAAATCGTTCCCAAAAGTGCGGCTTGCCCTGAAAGACCCCCCTCGTTAGATGCATACAAAGGCGTTCCAAGCGATACAATCTCAAGAAAAGTAGCGTGTTGTTTCTTTAGGCTCTGTTTTCGTGATTAACCACGCTATCTCACGCATTACTGCTAGTTGTCCACCATGGTACCAACCAATCGATCACACCGATGGCGATGGACATCAGCCAGAAGCAAACACGCCATGTTTTTTCGGCCTATCGTTCGCTCTTAAAATTTTTTACGACACTGTGGACAGTATAAAATTCCCCAAACTGCGCTATCAATGTTTCAGAAGCGAAGAGCCCCTTTGCATATGAAAATGCCATAATGGTACAACACTGAATCATATCAATTATATTGCTTCTTATAACGGCTTCATTAGTCATGTCAAAGGAAGTCAAGCAGACAGCGGAAACAATTGTTAGCCACACGAATAAATAATAAATAAAAGGATAAAAAGCACTAACAATGAGCGCTGATAAACCCTTTTGTGACGATCCCCGTAATCTAATTTCATTGGAAATATCGGGAAATTAGAATGTGATTTGGACATTAATTTGTAAGAATAGCTCCATATACAAAGCCAGCGGTTCTATCTCTCAAATAATATCCGGTACCACTTAACTAACTGCGAAATAAAATTGTTACGTTCGGTGAATTTCATTACGGCCCTTGTCCCCCACCCCCGTAGAGCGTCTCAATAAGACCCCCCATCCCCATCAAAAACGAATACGATTTCCTACCGCTCCCGCCACCACCCTCGGTATCGTGGCTGTTTCTACAGTGTTTGATTCTGAGACCAGTCGACACGTTACTTTTTGGCCAACCCTCTCCTCTTGAATGGCTGTGGAGTGGAGGGGTGAATATGTCCCGAAAAGCGGCAAACCTTCTAATTTTGTTTATTTCAACCTTATCTCGTAAAGTTTTTGCTAAACATCAAAAACCCATTAAAAAGACCACTCTTTCTCACAAACAGGACCTTCCCACTGCACAAACGAATACCGAGAGTTTCTTTCGCAGCCTATGAAAAGAAATGTTCGCAGCTATCGTTGGAGTTCCAAGTGATGAACGATGAAATGTAGTTGGCCAGGCTAATCATCCATTCCAGCATTTCATGAATTTGACCCTCAAAAAAATGTAAATTTAGCAAATCTCTGTCATCAACTAATCAATCGCGGAGTTATGATTGAGCGCAGAGGTAGTAATCGGAGTATATCCATAGATTCGTGACAGATGAAATTTATCAATGAGTACTTTTTTCTACGTAATGATATAAATCAAGAATAATCTATGCTCATGGACAGCTGGCTGGCACGGCCTGCCACTGTTCTTATCGAGAGAATCAACTTACGAGTGGAAATCTTCTATTAAACTTCTTTTTTCTGCATTTTGAACCATATTGGATGTGAACACAACTTTGGTTTTTTTCGAGACAGCTATGGAACACCCACGATCTTCTCGTGAACTGATAATTTAGCCGTTGCGGCGGTGAAAATCAATCGTACACCAATTGTAACATTGACAAGCTTTTTTTTATTCAAAAACTGCTCCAGGTGCAGGATTACCCATCTGTTCGCAGCTTCCCAACAACGTGAGGGACCTCTTAACCCTTAGACTACGACTTTTTTAAAAATGAGTTATAAATGTGTTCTGCGTTGCAACTATCCCTCCCAGTGACAGACAGCCACCTGTAGAAATTTAGCTGATGTCCGTTGAGTTTGACCTAGGATTTCATCTACGCACCATGCGCGCGGTAGCGGCCCGTCTTGTCATTACACCATTTCCGCTCGGATGATTTTTTTTTGTTCAATAAATTGACAATTTAATGAGCGTTCACAACCATACCATTTTGCAACATTAAAGTCTTCAATGATCCAAAATTTTACAAAAAAAAATGTTTGAAAAGGTCAACGTTATATGGTCTATGAATGGTACTGAGTAAAACATGATTTGCACAAGGGCACGTTGCAAGCAGCAGAAATTATTTCTGTACGAGTTCCATTCTCTAACATCGCGCAGTATCTAAATCGCCGACGCGTTGTTAAATGTAGTGGCATAGGGTCCCAACGTTGATCATCCTCCTGGAATTTTTGGATGATCTCAGGATGACTCGCTCTAATTTTTGACGATTAATTGTCATAGTGAGAATCAGAGTTTCTGTATGTGCACAATTCAGCCATCAAATGAGCGCTCCTACCTCAATCGTTCCTACACTGTGGTGGTGGTTTTGACTACCGAAGTGGGACACATGTGTCCCACCGCTAGTCAAAAATTACCTTACGCAGGATGAATCGCTTTAGCCTTTGACGATTAATTATTGTAGTACGAATTAGGAAGCTTCTATAGTTCACAATTCAGCCGTCAAATGAGCGCTCCTGCCTCAATCTTTTCTAAAACTGATTGCCTTACGCAGGACGACTCGCTTGAGCTTCTGACGATTATTTGTTGTAGTACGAATTAGAAAGCTTCTATAAGTGCACAATTCATCCATCAAATGGGCGCTCCTACCTCAATGCGTCCTGAGATTGTGGTAGTGTCTTTGACTACGAAGTGGGACACATGTGTTCCACCAGTAGTCAAAGGGTTAAACAAAATTACCTTTCAAACTGAGAAAATGCCAGCTGCGGCTCAGCGTATCTTCCAATTATGAAGCAACCGAGGCACTCTTATCTCTTTAGAAAAGCAAAAAACAGCAGCTTGGCAAAATTCAACAATCTACAAACGTTGCGAGCATGGCGTGTATGACAACGTTTAGAAGCGAAGGTTGCGGGTAAAGCAAAATCTGAGATCATCGATCACAGGAACAATTTGTGCGCACTATGCAACATTCGATGATTCTCGCCCTCACTCGTTCTTCAGCGTCTCTTGACACTGTCGGGAATGGAAAACAACTGTTTGAGCAGGCGTCGGAGGTAACCTTTCATCAATGGTAGCAACAAACAATTCGAAACTTTGTTGAGTTGAAGTGGACCGAGGGTAACGAGAAGGTGAAGCGTCGTGAAATTTCCCAGTCTTCATCTCTATTCTCTACATATCGATTCCTGATCATAACTATACCATACTTTATCACAAAAACCCATTACAGATAAGCAATCCTGTGTAACCGTCCTCTAACACCTTGAATAGCGGTATAAGATACCAATTCATCACGGAAATCGTTCACAAGATGCTCGGCATTATAGAACAAGCTTTATTACGCAACAGAAATAGTAAAATACATTTTTTAACAGACAAACAAACAGTCACCGAACTTCATCACATCTGTACATTCCCGCAATTATGTACAAGTCAAATATGTAGCCATTTAAAATAATGAATCAAAAGGAACACATTTGCCCCGCTCTAAAATTCTCTACGAAAATCATTTATGTACATGCCCACTAGGCCCAAATTATAGCTTTGTACAATTACAACATTTCAAAGCAATGCAACGCAGCAGTTCCTTCCAATCACCGCTTTATTCACTTCATGTAGTCTCTCTTTTTAAAGCTGCAGACTCCATCTGAAACAGCATTTCATTGGTAATAGAAAAAACAAAGGCACAAGCTATGGAAACTTACCGTCACCGAGGACTTTGTTCTGATGTTTCAAGAATTCCTTGAATCGTGCATCCTAAAACCGATGGACTCATAATCTGGAAGAGCACAATTTCAACCAATTAGACCAACCTCGGTGATGGATTCTCTTCTCTCATCGATTGGGGATCCCGCGACGTTGTTTTGTCCCCAACTGAATCCATTCGAAGGGGAGCCAAAGATCATCTCACTGAGACTGAATTTGCGCGTACGAGGGACATCAACGGGTGAGCTGATTGAGCTTAAAATTTTTATGATTATGACTGGATGGTGCACTGATAGAAGCAATCTCGAGCAACATACTTAGAACGGGTGGAATCCAGCGAGGTACGCAGTTCTTCTGAATCGCTGGAACCTATCGACATTGTACGCTGCTTCTTCGACAGCTTGCCAGGTTTCCACAACAACACATCGGTGTCGTAGTCGGGGCGAACCTGAACCAAATATTCTCGATAAGACGACAAAGAAAAACGGCAAAATAGCTACAAAACTATAAAATACCCTGTCGTCAACATGTGCTGAAACGGCGGGCTTGAAAGTAATATTAGCGGTTCCTACTAATTCACTCACAGTGGGTGCCTTCGACATCCTGAAATGAAGAGCAGTGACTGAATGAGCACAGAGAATTACAGCTTTTATATATAGCACGCCTTTTTTTCACTCTCTCTTCCATTCGATGTAAACACTCTCTCTGTCCAATGGCTAGGCACGTGTGGTACATACTGCATAAACAAAAGTGCATTCAATGCTACTTCTGAGGAAGAACGCCATTGATTCGTTACACAAATGACATATCAACAAGCTTTGGAATGCACGAAACTTCCTCAGAAGCATGCTCGCGCTTCGAGTCAACATAAAGATGGCACATTCGTTCGGAACGTCGACAAGACGCATGTTCATGCGCATTATGTGGCACAATGGGGCATGGGTCGCTGCAAGTCGTCGTCAACAAGAGTGCTTTTCTCCTGGCTCACATCAAAACACCCCTCTACCTGGTTCCTACCAGCCAGCTCCCATTCACAGTGGGTAACACCAGGGAATGCTAGCAATCTGTGGAGTTCCCAAGTGAACGCAATATAAATGAAACTCAGACAAGGATAGAAGCAACATGTACTGAGTGGCGCGGGTATGGCCATAAGTCAGGCACAACTCAAACATTTTCTTTTTAGGTAAGTATGTTTCAGTTTCCATTGGTTATCTCGTTTTACGATCTCAAAATCGTAGCACAACTATCGCCATAAAATTATAACCAAAATGTGTCAACAAAAGCTGAATACATTATTCAGCCGAATTTCAGGAAGTAAGTGAAGTGAAGAATATCACATGGGATGATCACAAGGGTGCTAAGAATAGCAAAGGTCAAAGTACGAATTACAGCGGTTGCTCATATCAAAAACTTTCATGTCGCGACCAAACTGTTTGATTGGAGCTGCGGTGACCGACTGACATGCAAAGTCTTTTATACTCATGAAGGTCGCCATGCAGTCAACATTGTTCCTGAAACTGGCGTCACGAGTCTATTTATGTCTTCCCCACTCCATTAAACACCCTCGGTCAGATGGTAGCACGTGAGGGGGGCTTTGCCGCTGTGTTCCCATTTGGCACACGAGCTTTCCTCGTGCGCCTCGACCAAAATGAGTCATGCGCCGTGACATCAAGAACCCCTTCACTGTTGGAATGCTGAAGTAACACAATCAAACTTCTAGATAAGCTATATCAGCACTGCTCATGACTTTACATTGTTCCAAGTTGCGCAAATCCCATCAACATACTGCCAGCTTTGAATGCCGGCATTGACAAATCACGGGACACCCGGAAACGTCTAGCAGCAATCAATCAACGATTATAGGCCTCAAAAGAGCTGGAGCACAACCTAGCCAAAGTTGACCTAGGCATATCCGAACACACATAGAGCGTCATCAAGTAAAACCGGCTCTACCAGCTACTTGTCTATGAAATTACTCTTTCATGCATTATTGGGCCACTGATAGTATAATATAAGAAAAGGCCTTAAATTTATCGATGAAATTTTGTTAGTACGGTGACAACCGACTGCAGCGTAATAGTGTAATAATACACTCAAGTGGCGATCGGAAAATGGCGATGGGAAATGGATCGCGCTCTTTAATGTGCTAAAAAGATGGTAGAGTGCGCAATTTATCAAGCAGTCAACGCACCGAGAACTCTCTGTAACGCTGAGATTTCAAACAAGAAAAATGAATTATAGACATCAGTATCATCATTTCCACATGTAGGATGCCTTTAATTGAAAACACCACTGGACAAATTTTTCTGACAGGAATCTATGTTGGTTAAACTAAGCTAGGGGTATCGTCGTACCTTCTTTTTAAGTTATACACGACCACTCAAGCCTCTAGAATTTCTTTCTGGATAGTAATAGAATTAAGGCATTCCCATTTTTAATTACACTAAACCATACCCAGGGCTACTCACAAGTAATGCAGCCTAGAATAACTTGATTACACACCTTTTTTAGCTGTTTCCGGCACTTTAGCTGACAAGGCTAGATAGGGGTCGAGTGAGCAAGAAAGCAGCCAGAATTCCAATCAAGAAAAATTGCAAATATAATTTCCATATAGAAAAAATTGCTGCAAAGAGGAAAGTGGAAGTTTTGCGGTTGTGATACACCTATTTCAACTGAGTAGTGCAATCGCAATCTATACAATCTATACATCCCATACAATACACCAAAACCATCACAATACTAGAAAAGAACGTACGATCACCGATTAAGGGAGAGCTTGCGGATAAATATTATGACATCAAAGCGGGTGAGTGTATTATGGCCACCTCCATTCCATATTTGCATGAAACTTTTGTCGAATTTCACCTACAAATTACTTCTTAGAAACTACGACTCCAGACTTGCTCTCTATGAGGGAAACTTTTTGGTTCGAATGAAAATTTGATTTGTGGGACTTTAGAACGCACTGCAATGGTGACCTGTTTTTGATAAAAGACCATTAACTAATAATTAGGTGCAGCTGTACCCTTGCACGAATGTGCACCCCAGGGGACTCGTGACACAGTGGCAGAATCTTCACAACTGTTTCCGCACTAGTTTTGCTTATTCACAACAGCCGCGTAATTTGAAGACGAGTAAACAACAAACGCCACTCAGACTTTAGCGCATCACACTATCACTAGATCAGGTCATGATACGAAGATCAATACCATAATGTACATTTTGGACTGAAATCATGCCAGGCAAAATACTCGTCAATGACCAATCTGCTTAACTTAATATTTTTCCGTTGCTTAGGCTTGCGTTCTTATCAACTCCTGTAACCAAGGAAACCACTTCCCTAAAAATATTTACCGTTGGAATGATTCTAACAATAAATTCAAAGTAGTCAGAGGGATCAAATGCCAACGGAGCAACTGCAATTGAAGGCTATCTTACTCTTGAAGATAGTGTTCTAGTTCATGACCTTTGCACTCGAAACAGTCAGTCGAGCTCGCTCCAGTCCCATACCGTAGCTAGACTGCTGGGAACAGAATAACCAACAAATTAAGATTTTATCCCATGCCAATACATGTAGGCCGCTGTATAAAGCCTCAATTGTGAGAGCATAAGAAAAACGAAGAGGAAAATAAAAAAAAGAAAAACGTTAAGCACACTTTTTACACAAGTAACGATCACCGTACTAGCCCCCATGACTGATAACCATAAAAATACCTACCTCCATGAATTTAACAATAATTGATGATTTCTCGATTTTACACGGGTTTTCATTTTGATAAGATATGTGTACGACCCCCGATGTTTCCACTGATAATCCATTGCAATCAATAAAGCGGAAGTAACCTGAGCGGGAGTAGTTTTCTTTTTCGGTCATCCCACTTATCCTCATCAAATGGAGCAAAAGCTCGCATGGTCAAGTATTTTGCCATCTGCCGAGATTCACAAAACGCTTCTGGTAGGGTACTGCAAGGGACAACTCGCTGGCTTACACTCAGCAGCAGATGCTTCCAACTGCTAATATGAAAGAAAGACCAAACAGCCGTGAATGAGAGACATCAAAGAGCGCGAGAGTGAACACATTCATTACTCATACCACACACTACTGAAGCAAACCTTACGAAAACTGACCATATTGGCAGAGTAGAAGGGGACGCCATAGCAGTAGACAGATAATTCAGGTAGGTATGCTCAAGAGGAAATGTTCACAAGCAGGCAAACCGTTTGGTTATATCTAAGTCTCAGGGGCGGATCTTGAGTGACGACATGGGTGATAGTTCTCTGAGCGCACAATTTGGTCTAAAACGACACGTGAGCTGGCTGTCAGAGTGCAAGTAAGTACGAATTCGCAACGTATG
>KZ347115.1:40414-54900 GCA_002352805.1 Teladorsagia circumcincta | reverse complement strand
ACTTCGGTCCCTAAGTTTTGCACACCAGTGTATGTCAAAGGAGTTGAATCGTTAGGTGAACAGAATTATCCAATCTCGGACTTTTCAGATGAACATCATATTATTTCCTTCCGGAAAAGTACAAGATCTTCCATTAAAATTTATTTTTTTGTGAAACATTTTGTGAAACATTGCCCCTTTGAAATTTTTAGGTGTACGTTTTTAGGTATACGTTAATTTTCAATCCTTGAAAGTCATATCTTCATTTTTTGTTGCTATTGAAGATCTGAGATCTGACGCAAGCACGGCTCAAAGGGGCTGTCAGAACGAATACGTGGCCATCTGTACTTTCAACACACGGACGTTTGCATGCGAAGCCCATATTGATGGTCTCCTGATGCAATCGAGGTTGATCAAGTACAACGTCATCGAAGTGACCGAGACGAGAAGCCATCACTCGGTGCACGTCGTTTTCGAAAAAGGCAAAAGAACTGTTCACGCATGATGCGACAGCGGAGACGCTGGCGCTGTGCCTGTCCTCGTCAACGCCCACTTGGCCATAAATATTGATTCATACAACTTGACGACCAGATTCAGGCGTTTGCCATTGGGAGTATGTGATTCAACCACAGCTTTAGCAATATTCATCACTTATGCGCCAACATCAAGTTATGAGAACAAGGAAGATCACACCTTCTTCAAGGTCATGGTCGTCTGCGATTTCAACGAGTAGAGTGACATTAGAAGAACGGCCAAAGGGTTCAACATCTGGACTCACGGAATGGAACAGAATGAGCAGAGAGGAAGATTGTCGGAGTTCTTCACCTGCATCAACACCATATGGTAACTCGCAGTTTTAAAAGCCCACTCACGTTCGATTGAGAGTCATCTGACGGATAATTCCATAAACATATCACCTCAACTTCTCAAAGTTTTGTAAGAATTTCCGCAACGATATCGAATTACAACACATCCCTTCGCACACGATTGCTTTTAAATGCGACGGTATAAGACAGAGACTTCAGGAAACAAAGTCCAATGATGATATTAATTGAATCACGCAAACGCTGCCCTGTGGAGGAAACAAGGAACGAATTTATTCTAGGAGTCTCCTTTCCCCTCCTTAGATATCAGTCCTGAGCGTTTATAATAAAGATAAATGTTGGTCATGGATTCAAACGCGTCTGGTCCTCTCTACTGCCAAGCCCTCCCTCTTGGAACGAATACGTTTTTTCTTTCTTCGTTTCCGTCGGGAGGAGTGGGTTTCAAGCCAGAAGGAGAAGGCAGTATCACGTTCCTTGTGCAAGGTCACTTCGAACGGCGGATGAGATTGAGCAAAAATCGGGCTTTCACTCAATCAGTGAAAGCGACACGACCAAACAAAGTCAGAGGGGCTAAAATTTTTGAGCTCTACGAGCATAACCTCCTACGACATGTTGATATGATTTAAACAAAAACATAATGAATGAAAGCGTAGGATGAGCCAGAGAACGAGGTCGAAGTCATCTGAGACTTTGGTGTCTAAAATATCGTTCAGAGTTGGCTCATACGTCATACGATTACGACATTAGGGGAAAGAATAGAAGGAAAGGAAAGAATATATGCATACTGATTAGATTGGTTCGCTCATAGGGCGTTGTAGGCGAGTAGGCGAGTAGGCGACCAGGCGATCGCTCAATGGGCGGAGCGACAAATCGATACGTGTCCTTCCCTTATCGCCCTACTCGCCCACTCGCCTGATCGATACGTACAATAGCCAACTATGAACGCTATGGACAGAAGAAATGCACACATAGAACATGCAAAATCCTGATAGCCCTTCAAACACTAGGCTCGACTACCCAGAAAACAAAACAATGGAACCTCATAAGATGTTATCAGAAGACTGCGCTCTCACGTTCTGTTTGTGGTGATCCGTCACGAGGTAATTAATCAAATGTGTTGAAGAGAGATTTATCGCAGGAAGTCAAGCCAGCTCAAGTCAAATCGTGATTAAAGAACTAGGACCGTTGCAGAACTCTGAAATCGTTGGATGAAGGACAGGAAATTAACCGCGCCTGTGCAGAGCCGGCTTTCTCGGTGTCAGCATCTTGAATCCTCGTCCATCACATAACTGGAAGCAAAAACCGAAACGACACAAAAAAGCAAAAAAACTGCTTAAAGGGGTATAGGACCGAAATCGCGTCAAAAGTGGAAATGGCCATATTAACTTTCCCGAATCAGTACATTTGAGGGAAGCATGGCCTTCAAAAGTGCGAAAATTCGCGCAGTCACTTGAAAAGGGTATTCCTCTTTATTTTTCAAATTCCGGACTACTGGAAGTAGTCGCCGAAGATCCCGTCACACTGAAATTTCGCCAATTTTGAAGAAAGTTGAGGTCATTTGAATACGTGTTCTATTTACAACGTATTCTCCTGGTAGCTGCTCCAAGGTCAATAAATGCGTTGAAGAGGCCGACTCTATCCTTCCCTCCAGGCTAGCGGAAGGAAAGGCTCTTCAAATTTCCTTTGTTTTTCCAAACGAAATTGCCTCGAAAACTGGCTACTTGTAAGTTCGTGTGTGAGTAACAACTCTTCCCTGCTCTCAGCCGGCCTGTCAAGAGATGGTTTTCGGACTACGCGAGCTTTGGTCGACGAACTACTTGAACTCATCCTTCAAACCGCCTCAGTGCTCCCATCTGCGCTCTCACGCGATTCCCTCCCCTTTCCAAAGCTTAGTTATAGGGCTTCCACGGCATGCAATCGTCTAGCTCTAGCCATTGCTGCTAGGAACATAAAAGAAAGTTTGAGTAACCCGTAAGCCGTTACCGGAGGAGCGCGGAGGGGAGGAGGAATGGGCCTCCAGTATACCTGGATGCCTCGCTTGATCCTGTATGGGAACCAAGGGCATGAACTTGGGTCTTCACCAGTACACTTCCTTCAGGCGACAGGTAAACTTGCTTGAAAAACGCTCAAAGGTGACCAGTTTTGGCATAGTAGAACATGCTCCCGTCCAGATGTCTTGATCATGTGTGGAACACTGCTCACAGCGTGAAGGCAGAATCTACGATGAAAAGAAGCATCCCATTCCAGATCAAATTAATGATGGTGAGTGGTCCCAGAAAAAAGGAAGAACCATTGAAACGGCCCAAAATCCGAGAAATTGGACCCATTCCTTTTCCCCTTGATCTCAGTATTGATGCGACTCCCATCGTTGTGCCCTCTTCAATGTAACGCTCTCTCTGCTATCTGATCACTCACCGCGTACATATCTACGGCGAGTGATCAGATCATCGATGGACGTGGATCACCAAGTGCGCCAAGAGTGAGTCATGCTAGATCGCGGAGGTCAAATTTTTCGCTGCCGATTGCGTGTCAGTCCGCACCCTTAGGTCTGTCTGTCTCCCCACTAGGCGATTTTCACCTTCTCCGACCTTCGTTCTTATCGTGGAGTCCTCCTTTAAAGAAATCCTTCCCGGGAAAACCATGATTCTTTTTCACCCATAAATCACTGATTTGAGGCCCATCGTCCTAATTTAAGAAATTTCGTATTTTGGAGAGGACGTGGTGGAGGGGCTGGAAGGGTGGCGAAAGGATAGATTGGTATCGCTCATCTTTAACTTCATCGGCGAAACAAATATGAGACTGCTGACACAGCAAAAATGAAGTGAGTGGACACCACCTCTGGTAGGACACAAGCACATTCAACTAAGTCAAGAAACATTTATTAATCTTGTCTTTAACCTTTCTTTTCATCGTCTTTCGTTCCATCATCTTTTGTCCTCTGAAAATC
The DNA here is from genome assembly GCA_002352805.1 of Teladorsagia circumcincta. NCBI lineage: Eukaryota > Metazoa > Nematoda > Chromadorea > Rhabditida > Trichostrongylidae > Teladorsagia > Teladorsagia circumcincta. The sequence continues at coordinate 51,150 of KZ347115.1, read as the reverse complement.
TCCAAATCAAGTGAAACTCAAGTGCGAAAAAAAGCCAGTGAACCTCAAGTGCGAAAAAACTAGGTACTCACCTCTTCCGTTACCGTCGGAGCTGTAGGTGCGACCGTCTTCGGGACGTTTCCAGCATCGCCTGACACGTTTTTGTCGCCCTCCTTCTGTAATGAAACGCCACATTCCAGAAAACGTTCATGATGACGTAAAAGCGCAACGCTCGGACGAAAACATCCTGAAATCGGCGCTCATGGCCTGGGGGGGGGGGCGGTGGACAAGCAAAACAGGGCCGATGGTAGGTGATAGATGGACTAAGTCAGTTTGATAACATTTTCACACAGAATATCTTCCCCTACTTAAGGCTTGGTCTCAAGAACTGTGAGCGGGTGGCTCACTCACTTCAGTATCCTACCCTTCCTCCCTCCCTCCCCAGCGACATGAGCGTCCTAGAATTTATCAAGGCCTCAAAATTCTGACTATCACCTCCTCCTTATCACCCCAATCGCTTTTTATGTCATCGAGTGTCGGGTAAGCATGTTTGCCCGTCTGTAGACCATCTTTTATCAAACACTGAAACAAGAGGATTAAAAAATCTCGAATGTTTTTTGTCAATTAATGTGACTGACCTCTTTCAGATTGAGTTCGATTTTCCTCGGCTGTAATGGAAGAGAGGCTCTTCGGGGCGGGTCCGTCACCTTTTCCGGCTGAATGAGATCCTATTTTCGTAGTCGGTTCAGTGATATATACAACATACAGCTAGGTCATCTCAGCTCATTCAATGAGCCCTTCACGGGGAGGGAGGGGAGGGGGAAAGTTGGAAAAATTTGAAGTTTGTTTTTTAGCTCCCGTTCCGCACACTTCCTCATGTGAAATCTAACATCTAAACACATAATCTGCTTTCTTGAAATAGCCCAATTCGAAAACCTTGTCAATCCAGGATTCCAAGCCCCTTCAAAGTTCGGGTATCGTTTTTAGGCCAGGTATACTGCTGGCAGTGAGCTTCATTTCTAAATATAATATAGCTTGTGAAAGTAGTACTGATTTTTCAATGCTTTTCGATTAGTATTTTGACCGAATCAATTTCTTTTGTCGCCATTGCACGGGCCAGTGATGAGTTTCCAAGGCTGGCTGATATTTGCAGTGTTCGAGGTACTTGTTAGAAGCAAAACAAACTAAAAGTTCCCTGTCCACCCCAAACTTGTGATAAAGCCTTTCACTACAAATTCTAACGGTGGAGGCAGGAGACGAGGTTAAAGCAACAGTCCCAGTAGGGCCGAAGTGGGCGTGGCAAACAAAAGTAGCACATCCTCTTGCCAGCCGCGAAATTCGTTCACGAGCACGATTCACATGGCAAATCGACTTCAACTAGTCCCTGTGGTCCCAGAACGATCGCATATGCCTCCGCATCCAATCATGCAATCTCCACGGCTGGCAAGAGGGATGCGACCTTTGACCACACGCCCACCTCGAATCTGCTGAGTCTGTTACTTTAACCCCCGTACTCTGTTCGCTGAACACCATTACGTATTGACCACACGGAAGTTCTGTCCTAGTTCAAGCCGAAGAGAACAGCTCACCGTTACGTTTTTAGTCTTCCTTTTGACACAGAATAATGATGTAATGAAAATCACAACGTTCAAGTATATTATGGTGAATAAGCTGCATTTCAACTGTGTATCCATTATTATCTAGAAGATTTCGTTCTCAATGTGTCACTGCTTTTTTTCTATTTAAAGGATAATAAATTAGGAAGTTCTTCATCATTTTTCACATAGTAGGACACATAGTGTTTGTATTTTCCGAGTTTTCGATTTCTTTTCCTTTCTTTTTGGCGCTTTACTTTGCACTCCTACCTCCATCATCGAGCGTTCATACCCCACCGCTCGATCACGCAGGTGCTTTCGAATGAGGCAGTCATGCAAAGTCAGAGACCCTTCGTTTGCCCATGAGAGTGCTAAGCACGGTTGAGCCCAGCCGGATTCGATTCGGGATAAGACCGAAGGCTGTACACTCACCGCATCTCCTCAAAGCAACAGTCCCAACAAGGGTTTCAACCTCCGACACTAATGATGTGGAACGAATCGCTGGTCCTAGTCAAGAGCATAAGAAGTGTGACTGTTCAAAAAACTCACCTTGGAAAGCTTCCAGAAGGGCAGCTAAACGGCTTCGAAGTGGGCGCACATGGGAATCGGCGGCAATTCCTCGAAGGCGCGCGGCCACGCCCACTTCGAAGCATTTCAGCTTCCTTTCTACTCGGCTATCTAAGGTGAGTTTTTTGTTCAGTCACACTTCTTATGTTCTTAACTATGGCTAACGCATTGTTCTACACCACTATTGGTGAGAACCCTGTCCTGGGACTATTGTTCTTTGATGCGCGGAAACACCAAGTTTTGCTGCTAATGTTGTGGCAATTTCCGGGGGAAGGGAGGGGGAAGTGGGGGGAGATATCACAATAAGGCTGACGGTAGGTGACGTATGCCTAAGCCCAGGAGAGTGGAGAAACGCCAACGAGTACACATATTGCAAACTTCCCTCCCCCAGAATCCCTGTCATTGCCTGAGGCTTAGTCCCAAGTACAACAACTGACCCGCTAACTTGAATGTCCTCCACCACAAGAACATGAGCGCAGTGGTTTGTTTCTAGGTCCACCAACCACCAATTTCGACTAGGAAGTACGTTGGTAAAGCTTTTTCACTCAATGTTCCAGTGAAGGGTGAATGTCGATTGTTCGCGCACTGAATCAGCTCCCAACTCTGAAGTCAGCTCAGCACGTTGTCTAAGAGGAGGATCTTAGAAAGTACAAATAATTCATTCATTGACATCTCTGGTGGGTCCAATCTACATGTCTGATTTTTAATTGATTTTAACTGTGATAGTGATAGGTACATGCAACATATTATATCCGGCGCTCATGTCCTTGGGGGGGACATCACAGAAGGGCCGATGGTAAGTGACACTAGGACTAAGCCTGGGACAGGGGAGGAACATCACACAGGATACATACTGCTCATACCTTCCATCCAGGATCCCTGTCATTGCCTAAGGTTTAGTCCCAAGCACAATAATTGATTCACAAACTTGAATGTCCCCCCTAAGGACATGAGCGCCTTATATCCATGTTGACACTGGTGCCATGCGGGTGGGGCGTCATTATGCAGAGAACTCATACAACTAACACCCTCTCCCTATCCTAGACTCCTTTGAAATGAGCCTTAGAGAAAGACTAGGAGTGGGGATGGTTGAGGAATATTCTTCTTCCTTGAAGTCCCTCTTCCCCCTTCTATGGTCAGTCAGCAGAACTATACCCCACCCGACTACCAAGCGTCGCCAAGTTTCCAAATGTATCATTTAGATGCAATGTTATTTCAGTTAGATGAAGACTCACCTCTTCAAAGTATAATTCGTATGAGAGTCGCAATATGGCAACCACTTAAGGAGCTCAACACTATAGAAATGACTTACTGGGAACTTCCATTTCAAAGGATCTTCTGCTGATACTGATAAATACTTTCAATTTCGACAACAAGAACGGATGTGGTAGTTCCTAAAGGCTAACAAAAGTGGGGTTTCTACCTCACTTTTGTTAACCTTTAGGAATTACCACATCCCTAGAAGCCTAGAGCGCTGAACAAGCCAACTTCTTCTATTTTACGACAACTGTCGTTGTCGTAAAATAGAAGAATGTCGATGAGCGGTAAGCAATTTCATCTACAAGTTTTCCCCTCAAGCCTCAACACCAGCACCTTCTGGTTGCCTACATTTTGCTGGCGTGTAACGCTCTCCATGATTCACCCTCGGGGGCCTCGTGGGGTATTTCCATGCTAAACTTCGTTAGTTCTCATTAGCTCTCCGAAAGAGCAACCGTTAGTGATCCTGCCACTGCTCGACGAAACTACCGTTGAATAAAAAAGTCGGGCATTGTGCGCGGAAACCACGTGATTCTATCTCTTCATTCTTCATAGAACGAGTTAAAACATAAGAATTTGTTTGTCTTCGTGAGCATTCTCAAGAAAGTAAGGAAGAATTCTCTTCATTGAACTGTCACTGTTTGTGTCGCGAAATAGCTTTGTAGGATGTCGCCACCAAGAAATTTTTGGAGCTCCTACCTTATGGACGCAGCACTTCAGATTTCAACTCGTGCTAAACCATCCTACTGGAAATTAACGAATTCTTCCCGGAAAATCATGATTTTATCTCTCCATAACTCCCTGGATCGAGACCCATCGTCCACCATAAGAACGAAAAAAGAACAAAATATGAATTTGTTTTGGTAAACAATTCAAAAAACCGGGAGGACTGGTACGCCTTCAAATTCTCGCCGGACATCTAACACAAATGCTAGCGGCGGGAACGTTTCCATTTGATTCTCTGAATGCCGTCACTAAGAACTGTTTTTGACCTTTCAGCTCACTGTACTAACATCTCACACTTCTACTACATCATATTTTATCGATTGTTTTACCTCTATTCTCTAAAAACGAATACTTTCACCGGATTCTTTCATTGCGTTGCCTGATACGTAGCCACCTCAAGGCAGGGGCACTTCCTCCCAAGCCCTGCCTTGAGCTTTGGGCGATTCACCTTCGACTGTCAATAGAGCGTGTTTTCGTGAGTTTGTTCCTCTTCGACCAGAATGATTCCTCCAAAGGGCTGAAAGTCGCGAATCCGATCACACATCGACCCTTATAGCGAATGGTCACTATTCTTGAAATATTGTTACAGAAGCACCCACCGTAGCGGTCAGCAATGTTCGCCGAAACCGTATTTCGTATATAATTTTGTTCTCAACTGAAAAGTTCCCTTCATGTATTGATATGGTCGTTCTCTGGTATTTTTGAGTTTTTGAGACGTTCGTATTCAAGAAAATGGAAAGAAAAGTCTCCAACTTATTTTGGGTCTTTTTTGGCAAAAGAAAAGGGAGGACCGTTCCGCAAACACTTTTGACCACTACTGTACTTATTTCCTCTAGCGTTTGATTGAAGTTCGTACAGTTTTTGTTAGCTTCAGGCTGATCCAAGGAAAGGTACACGGAATTTTTTCAATTCTTGAGCCATCGACGATGGAACACGCCGGATACAAGCAAGCTGTATACAAGACCGCGTAGAGGAGCTCGCAGACCTTTCACTTGCCTCGAAGTTTCCAGCAATACCGTAGATTTCAGTATTTATTCTACTGCTCTCTACGCCATACAAACCCCTATATCAGAGCAATACCACAGCCAATGGCCGGCGTTTCTTATCTTATGCCCTGACATCACCTGCCATCCCGTTGATCATCGAATTGCTCGAGTGGGCGCCAGCAACGTCTCCATTCCCCTGCCGCGCGCAAGGATGGTCCAGTGGATCCTCCTCGCACGGGGACACGAAGCCTTTCATAGATTTGTTGCTTGAGTGAAAAAGTCTTTCCATCAGGCAGGCGGTCGCTGTTCGTTTGATGTCACGAGGGATACGGTGGTACCCACTCTGGTCCAACGGTCATCACAGAGTCGCATGACGTGTTCGGCCCACCTGATCTTCGATTCCTTGGCAAAAACAGCAGCGCCCCTGATCTTCGACCGTTGACGTGGTTCGGAACTCCGGATTCCACTTTGCTATTGCGTGTACAGGGTGACACCAAGCACCTTCCTTTCAACAGTGCGTTGGATAACGCTGGCCGCATGCTTCTCCTGCCAACACGGAACCAAGTCTCTGATTTTTAAGTTAGGGAAGGAAGGACTGCGGAATCGAAGATGTTGTACGGCCTTAGCATTCTCACCAAAATCCCCATGCAAATCGATCAAAAGATACGTCGTATCAATAGCATCTTCAATAGAGTACCGCGTGGTCAGTGAGATCCACTGTACAGTCCATATCCCACAGTCAGGGTAGGCGTGTAAGCGGAAGTGACATGGCCGCCGCTGCACGTGATAGAACTTCGTGGACAAGCTGCTTCAAACACACATCGCTGAATATCAGCGAAGCATGCTGGCAACAGCTTATCCACGCAACTTTTATCAAGTGCGGCGGCAGCCACGTTACTTCCGCTTGCACGCCTACCCTGACTGTGGGATATGGACTGTATAAGGCCGGCAAGACGACAGATCATGGACTCCTTACAACGCGTCACCTTACATCGTAAAACTAGGCATCCGCTGTATGAGCCCCTGGCTCCGCCTGGGTGTCAGCGACATATCCACAGAGTGCGATTTTCAGACGTTTGATTAACTCTAAAATTTGAGTTTTTATCTATGGGGCTCTATAGACCGTTCTGGTGATCGGACATGACGCATCTCTGTGTAGAGAAAGGAACCAGTTACGAGTGCCCGATTCCATCAAACATCTCCAACCAACCTGGCAATCAAGGAAAGATAATCTAAGTGCTGTAAGAGGCGGGTGCTGTAAGAGGCGCCATGACTTTGTTGCAACAGAAAAGGCTTACGGTTAATGAGATCTAAGTCCACACACCCTAGGCCCAACCTTTCCCTCTACTCGCTTCCCTCCCTCATCATTTTTAGTATAGCGCATGCAACTCCTTCGCCGTACGCTTAAAGCAACAGTCTCAGAACAAATTCGAGGACTTAAGCGGTCGGTAACGAAGATGTAGGTAAGGAGTTGGATGATGATGAAGAAAAAGGGAAAGAAAAAGGCCGACGAAGTCTCAAAATGGGGCTCCCCCTCCTCGGCTCAGAAATGAAGTAAGGATGCGGTGGACGAGCTGTCTGAACTTGAACGCAACACCGGGGCCCGGCGGATCCGCCTCTTCGAAACGCGTCGGACCCCCCTTCTAATGCCTTTCAAATGTAGGTTTTCAAATCGCTTTCTATGTATCTGACTAAGGCTAGTGCTTCTACCCACTCCATTGGCATCGAACTGTTGGAACCCTACTGAGACTGTTGCTTCAAGGGCCTCAATTAACCACAAGGAATGGTTATATGTATTCTAGTGTTTTTGATATTTTCATTTCCTCTTTTCTTCGTTGTCACGTAGCACCAACTGTTTCATATACAGTCTCTGCAACCTTGCTGGCTACATTCTCTTCCCGGTAGACAGCCTTTAATAATTGGCTTTACTCTTCTCAACTTCTGGAAGATTGCGATGGCCCACCCGGATCTCCCAAAATTTTGAATAACGCATATGGCCACAGCACAACCATTTATGGCATCTCCGGGTAGTAGCCGTCTACGTCGCACGAATCGGGATTATGTTTGACAGAAACCATACAATGAATTCAAGAATTTATCTTCTGGTGAAATATAATAAAGAAGAATGTCAGATCAATCACAGATTTCCATTCAAAAATTGTACATGATGTTAAACAGTAAATGTGAAAACCATCTTATCAGCTGTCCTTTGTACATCATGAAAAAGCATTCGACTAGAAAATGTCAGGAATGTTTTTTTTAAGTGAACTCGGCCTTGAGCATTATCACGGTAAGACGAATAAAAGTCAGGACTTCGCAGCCTCCTTTTGCTGCTCCCTCTGTTTTCGCCACGACGAACCATCAAGATTAATCCACTCCAACCAATCATCGCAGATTGTTCTATTATCCTGAAGAACGGAGAGATAATAAAGTAAGGACCGTTAGCCATCAAGGAGCACGTAAACCAATGAGTGAGAGAAGTATGTGCACAAATGTAAGGTGCGCGGCACACAGGTGAACGCATACGGCTACCTCTATAGCTGGTGAACTTGCAGGCACCGCTTACAACCTTCGTTCTACTAAGGAGACTGCGTTTGGTAAGAAAGACAAAAAACAACTATCACAAGAATTCTGATTTAAGAACACTACTTCGCCCCAAACGGAACTCAAACCAGCACCTTTAGCTTACCGGGCAAGTGCGCTACAAGTTGCGCTAATGAAACACCGTTTCCCCTAACTCAACTTTACATGGTATACTTACCATGACAAACAAAAACTGGACAAAGAACAATAGTATGAGAAATAGTAGAAAATACCCGGTGAGTAGGACACTTAGCTGCAAACGATATAATCGCTCTACACACACTGACCTCGATACACAGTTTACAAGCTCATACTGCAGATTCTGCTAACATGGGTGCCGCAAGTGGGCAGTGTTGTCATGCCTAAGCCTTTTTTCGCAAGCCGACCACGAGGGCGCTTCCATAGTCGGTTCTCCGATCTTCACAATCACAATAGATATTTAGCGATTGCACCATCCAATCGCACGATCGGAAGATCGCTACGTATTTAATGCTGTGTATTCGTTACGATCGGGCAACCCACTATGAAAGCGCTATGAAGGTGGCAGTACTTCAGCAGAGATCATGGTATTTGAAGCAGCAGGATCTACACTTTCGATACTAATTGTGTGAAACGCGTCAAGAACAAAAGAAGTGCGACCGAAAAAGGCCTACCTTGAAAACCCGCTAGAAAGGGACTTTAACGCTTTCGAAGTGGGCGTTATCGAAAATATTTGCTAAAGCCCACTTCCGGCCGTAAAGATTGCGTACTCGGATACGGGTCCTTGCGCAATTGCGTGTAAACTGTCACACATTTCAAAACTAATGATGCCTCTTTTTTGTTGATTCCGCTTGCTTAACTCTTTTGATTATTGTATTTCTTTAACTGTATGATGGAATGAGCCAGCAATACACGGCAGAGCAAGCTAATTAGGACAAGTAGTGCGACACGCCCTCCTTCATGTGAAAGGGAAGGGGAAGAGGGAGAAGCCGTGTTTCAAAGCTTCATCGGCGGTTTTCTTCGCTTTTTTTCGAGTAGCGATCAACTTGCCATCTACAACACCATTATCGACCGTTTTTACTCCAGAACTTCAGTCTGGAATTGTTGATTTAATATTTGTCAGGGGATCTGCCTTTGTATAGACCGGAAAACCAGTGCTTGGAATGAACTCTTGAGTACTGTAATGACTAATCCTGACGAAATCCAATTCACTTTAACTTGGAAAAGCTTTTCCTGCCAAAGGAAGATAGCAGATGCCCTAAATGGTCTCTCAACCAGATGTCTAGAATCTACATGGCACATACTTCTCCATGACAGATACTACACTCTTATGTGGAATACCTGATCTAGGACTACTCCACTGAATGCTATGAGAGCAGCATTGTCTTTGATGCAGAATCCATTTGCAAGATAGGCATCGATCTCGGCAAGCAAGCCTTTGTACTCTCCCTTCACGGAGAAACACATGAACCGACCCGATTTGTCCATGACAACCATATCTTCTCCATATCTAAATAGCTATAAATGTCTACTGGGCCTTGAAAATACCCAATCTCGAAAAACATTACTTGCGAATAGCTCTTGGAAAGAATATATCGCTTCCTTCTTTTCCTTCTTTGCTGAAAGACGAACGAATTTTCCCCGCAGCGGTGTCCACAAGAACCATTCGCTGCCTATGAGACAAAACATTTCGCACATGCTCGAAGATGGGGAAGGAAGAACCAATTATTACGAACTGACTTCGAGAACATATTAACGGGATGAGTGGACATCGCAGCCACGACGGTGTTATCGTCGAGAGCACACAAAGTATAAAAAGCGTCGTCCGAGGACTCGACCACTTCTTCCCATCCGAGAGGCGTTTCCATTGGAGCTCTAGAGACAAATTGCTTCGAAATATTTCCGATATTAGAAAAGCTAGGCGTCTGCTGATTTCACCTATAGATGAAGGAACTAGATCCGGTAGGTTGCTTGCTGATGTACATATCGCCATTGTCAGCTATCGCTAGGGAGACTACTGAAATGCAAACCACAAGAATAGAGCTATTACAACATCAATCGTCCAGATTGGCTGGAAAAAAGTGCAATAGGTGCACTAACATAGTCCATCAATGAACTGCTCATGTGTCATTTCTCCAGACATCGTGAAAAATCGAAGTTCTGTCGTTCGATCTTTATCTTCAGCGCAGGTGTACACAATCTAGAACTTCGTTCAATCGAATAACAAGATATCTGTCATGTTTTTGAAATCCCCAGGCAAGGCTTTCGAAAGTCTTTCATGTAGAAAGTATCTAACTGTAAGGCCAGTTGAGCGCCCGAGCCCTTGCCTGTCTTCGTTCAAAATCATCCAAAAGAAAACATTGAAAAGCAGAGACCAATTCAGGTCCGACTTTTCCTTACGTAAACCTGCTATGGTCTGCAAGTTGATGTGGATCAAACAGTTTGGAAAGTTTTGGCGTAAAACCTAACCACTATAAAGTTAAAAAATTTCGGTAAAAATGACGACAAAAGAGAGACACTCACCGTGCCATTGTGAAACGCCACCTGTGGAAAAGGAGCCATTTTCTTTGGGAACAAATTCTTTCGTTCCCAGATAGTTGTTCGTTTATTGCCGTCAAATTTGAACAATCCTCCTTTCGTAGCTACCTGAACTAAGCTGTGCTACTCGGCAATAAAGAAACGAGTCACATCCAATGTAGAGGGCATATGGTGCAACAGCTGCCGCCGCTTACAGAAATTCCGATTTTTTCAATGGAGGTTATCCCCGGGGTGTGTGTTCCTTCGCTTCCGCTTTTACACCCACTACGGAACTTCTCTCCACTATGATGAACAGAATTATTTAGACTAAATGAACTGCCAGGCTCCCCCACTTTCTTAACACTTTTGGGCGCGGCCGAATCGATGGTGCCCGCGGACGCGGGTGGAATTTGAAAGCGCTCCATCAGTGCATTTCGCGAGCACCTTGAGTACTATTGAGTCAGCCGCGCTCGCCGCGGCCGCGCCCAAAAGTGTTAAGAAAGTGGGGGAGCCTGGCAGTTCATTTAGTCTAAATAATTCTGTTCAT
>KZ347115.1:4139-22681 GCA_002352805.1 Teladorsagia circumcincta | reverse complement strand
ACAAAAGTGTCAAAATTGCGACAGTAATTATGAGACAACCCAATATATCAAATTTGGTTGATATCGCCCTCCTTCCATTAGTTATCAATTCAAAAAATGGCGCTTATGTTGTTGGGGGAGGGGAGGACATTCAAATGAGTTGACCACTCACAGAACTTCTAACTAAGCTTTAAAGAGGGGGAGGATTCTGTAGGAGGAAATGAGCAGCAAGCAGGGTAAATCACGGTCGAGGAATTCCTCGATCATGGCTCTCTGCTGTGCGAGAGTAGTTTCCATAGTTAAGAATTAGTGTAGGTGCGGAGGGCACAGACGGCTCGCGGGTTGGCGAGAGTGGATGTTCGCGCGGGAGTGCGTGAAATAACGGTCGAAAATCCCTGACGAGCCGTTGCCGTTTCCTCGCGCGATTTTCGTCCTGGCAGCAAGTGTTTCCCTGACGCTTGTTCCCTCTCCTGGACATAGTCCTAGTGGTGAGCGCCTAAAAAATAAAATGTGCTCTAATTCGTCTTCCTCTGAATTACAAACCTCTCTTTCAACTGCTCTTGTAGGGCAATCTTCCAAAGGACGGATCAGGGCCCGGTGAGCGTTACTTTCTTCGCGGCTTAAGCCTCGACCTATGGCGGAATGTGCCTACACCGCTATGATACCCACTATCGCTATGAGAGGCCTCGTCTTCTCCCAGGCTTGATGGGACAAATCTTAGAAAGAATGTAACTTTCGAGAAAATGCGACATACCACAATATTGTAGAGAATCACCACACCAAAACAGAATCCAGTGATTCCGCCAGCGATGTGAGCCGAATGCGAGACCTGAAGTGATAGTCAAATATGAGGCCATACAAGTGTCATCTTGCAAAGAATCTACCGTCTCGCACTCGTCTGAACAAATGCGGCGGAATATGGCATTTCCGATGTCAAACGTGAGAAAGATGGAAATCAGCGTCAGCCGCACCCATCGATACGGCATTTCAGCCCAATTCTGAAGAATTTCAGCAGAATGACGGTGAAACACTTGAAGAAAAGTTGCTAAACTTACAATGAAGACATTTGCAAGATGAGCAGTGAGTAGAGCGTACACTCCGGCCGATGCACCCACCATGTACACTTTGGGATCGAGAGTGTACTGGAGAAGAGAGCCTAAGAGCAGGAGCTGAGGTGGGAAGCAAGGCCATACTAGAAACCTTACCAGTTAGCACGGCCATCAAGTAAAGAGGTGCTATCCGCCATGGTTTGTGGACTACTTCTAGAGGGATTCCTATCACAATCTGGACCGCCATGTTGCCGAGAAGATGGATAAGTCTAAATATAAAACTTTCGTTCAGCTATGGGGTGGTCTAAAATCTCTGACAACTAACCCAGCATGAAGAAGGGCGTAGGTGAGAAACCGCCAAACTTGAGCTCTTAACTTTGGAGCGAACAGTAGAGGGCCTATGTGATTGTCGACGTGGCAGCCTGCACAGAATGTGAAAATATCCTCGTTGGGCAGCATGGGTTCCGTATAATAATAGTGAAAGAAAACTGCTATCTGTAAAAAAATGATCAATCATTTATGCTCACGGCGTGACCTGACTGCAGTGCATTGAAGAGGATTCACGATAAGATCGGAGGTCGAAGAAGGGGAAATACACCTGGTGGAAAGGCAGGCAGGAGCCCTAGGGGTGCGGGACGATGCGCGCGCCCTGGAGCGAGATTATGCCTCAATCGGTCTAACCTGGCCGCACACACTCCGCTAACGCCTCTACTCTGCCAATTGGTATCAGCCGGAGTCCGACTCGAGTCAGATAGAGCCTTAGCGTCAAAGAGGGCAGCACCGATAAAAGTCACATCAATGCCGAGCAAAGGTAGTTCTTTGAACTCTGGGCCTATTCCAACGTTCCCTGCCTCACTGACCACCTATATTATGAATTCAAATATCTCCCTTTTCATTGTGAAGTACTCTTCCAAAGCAACAACCTCAGGTGAGGTCGTGTAAAACATTTTGTGAGTAGGATAGTTGTCCACGAGTATGACAGAAGTGCCGTCGTCGCGTTTACCCGAGCGACGAAGGCGCTGGGCCTTACAAAGGTAGTGGAGTCACGGAGCAAGCAAAGCCCCTTTCCTCATTTCGATGGAAAGGCGAGGGGGTTCTCTAAGGCTTTGTAGGCGATTTTCTCTACTTTTTGTGGCACTCATGTCTGTGAGGGGGTCAGGGGAGACATCCAAGTGAGTGAGCCACTCGCAGTGCTTGGGACTAACCGGAAATGTCATTAAGCCAACCCGGTAAAATGGAATGAGTTGTACATTTCCATACTTGGCTTGAGAAGCTGAGTTCGAATCTGCTTTCCGTACCTGCTAAACTCTTCTCTGAAAAGAAGTTACGGAATGTTTCGTTTTTGTCCTTAGTTTTCAGTTTTTTGCTTGCAATCACATGTAGGCGCCGCTATAAGAGACACGGAGTTCCAGCTTCCCGAACTGCATTTACGCAGCTGGTAGCGCTCTCGCTTTTTGAGCATCGGGTTGCTGGTTTGGTTCCGCCCAAAGCTTGATGTTTTGCTTTTTTCAAACTTAGCTGAAAAGCCTTTCTGAAAACGTTATCTCATCAGGTCACCTGAAGCTGCACCTATGGAGAGTTTGGAAGCAGTCCTCTTAGATTTGAGCACTGCTTGCCAATGAGTGCTCATGCTGCACGAGGAAGCGGGTCCTAGGCTTTTCCGTGGCAAGTAGGTACCATATTCGTGTTCATGGGATCAAACTACCCAGGGAAACGTGTTTCCAACCAAACCTGAGGTTTCCACCTAATCGACAAAACGCGGAGTCATCAGAAGGTTGCCGCTCCCCAAACAGCAATTCTAGAGTGTCCAATCTCGACGGCGGGGGAAAGGAGAGAGAGGGGGTTGTTCTTGAAAATAATGCCTTGTAGATCTTGGAATGATGCAGATGTGGAGCCTAGACTCTATTCTTATAAACTCTGGAGTGTCTCTAGAAGGTTGATTCCGGCCCAGTTCGAGGATTTTGTACTGGGTTGATGGATAAGTGACTGGCCGAATTTTCGAGGTTAGGTCAAAATTTCAGATTTGGCCCAAAGTTTGCCCAAATAAGAAGTCCGAGTCCCTGATTACGGATACCGCACTTGTTCGGTGCAAAAGTGCCTGGCGCCTGCGCTACAGGGCCTAGAGTAATCAGGAGTCATTCAGTCCAACTCCGTTATTGACCGCACTCAAATTCTTTGTGCAGGTAGCTATACGCAAGCACGTTGGACTGACTAGCGGAGCCGGGGACCCTCCAAGCTATTTTATTGCAAACGGCAGAAGACAAAGCTTGCTATGGAATCGATCCCAGGACCTGTTTTTTCTCCAGATCATAACCGCTGCGCTTTTCTGCTTCATAATTGTTCTCAGAGAAGAGTTTAGCAACTAACAGAAGCAGATTCGAACTCAGCGTTTCAAGGCGTGTATAGAGATATATACATCTCATTTTAATTGGCCGGATTGAGCAAATGACCTTTCCTGGTAAGTCTAAGAGAGGGGAAAGGATTCTGGATAAGAACGTGAGAATTTTTGTTCCCCCTAGCGTTTTCCCCTTTCCAGGGCTTAGCCCAAGTGTCACCTACCAGCTGTTCTTATACGACTTGCATTGGATGTCCCTTCCACCTCGCCTCCCCTAAGGACAGCCCTTTTGAGCGCCCCTTTTCCTCATTTTCCATCAACACTTTCATTATCGACCGCTTCTACCCCACCAGTTTGATCCGGAACTGCTGCTTCAATCACTTACCTCGACGAGGGTTATGAAGAGGATGAACAATGGTGGAGGATAGCAAGAGTATTCGTCGATATATGAATGGACTTCTACCCGTTGCTGAGGAGTGATCACTTGATCGGCTATCAAATAAAGAGCTCGTTTCACTTGTGACGATTGAGCCTTCTTCGAAGTTACCTGAGAAAAGCATTTACCATCGCGCTTCCATCAAATAACGGACTGAGACAGTTAGCTAACCAGTTCCTCGAATTCCTCGACCGTAATGCGTTCGTCACCATTTTTGTCGGCTTCTCTGAGAAGAGCCTCGATTTGATCATCTCGTAGTTTGATAGATGATCTTTGCTTCCGAAGTCGACTTCGAAGTACATCCAATGGAATTCCAGCGAAATCCTCCCCGGGAGAGGATTTTAACTAGAAGCGATCTATCAGTAGTGAATGTATGACAAAATATAGTGCCTACTTCAGTTTGCGGAGCACCAAAGGTGCGACCGAACATGACCGGCCGAGTTAGTAAAGTGGAACTGTACCTTGTTAAACTGAGCTCTGTAGTGTGAGTGATAACGCCGAGTGTTGGAAAACATCACCTAGAACAAAATGGTATCTGAATAGTTTTTAACAAAAATTGTACAAATACTTCTTCAAATCAATGAGGCAGTGTTCATATTTCCGCGATAACTATTAAGTTTAACAGTCGGCAATGAACTCCGTAAACACACGGGGTACCCGACAGGAGGCCAGTCTCGCTGCAAGAATGCTCAGTCAGCAGCCGAGTCGCAGCGCGCATTGTGATTTAGCGTCAAGTTAAGAACAATGTACTTTGTACTCCTACATTGCACACAGCGCTGCAACTATTCAGCTGACTCTGCCAACTTGCCGCTCGACGAGCCTCCTGTCGGGTACGGTGGACACGCCTACCCCAATTCTCGCAAATGGAGTGTAGGACATGACTGACATGACATATCGATTGGGAGTAGGGGAGCTCAGGAAATCCTGAAGTTATGAAGCGCGATTGTGGTCTGAACATCGCACTCGCTTGAAGGAATCGTCCGCGGAAAAGGCGGGAGCGGAGCCTTTTCCGCGGAAGATTTCTTTAAGTACGTTAAAAGAAGATGCAGGCGTATTAGCGAGTAAGCTATCAGGCGGTCGTTTAGAAGACGGAGTGAAGCAAAGCGGTATCCGGATGATAGCAATTAAGCTAGTAGGCGAAAATTAAGTCCTGCTCGCATACATGCTCACAAACGACGACACAAATGCAAAAATAGCGCTCAGTTCGCGAGTCAGAGATCCCTGGTAAGGGCGCCCAATGATAAGACCATAAAAAGCACGGCTGCAATCGAATGTACAAGAAGAGAGCACAGAATGTCTTCGAAGTAAGCTCAACTCTTCCGCCTCGAGTGATTCATTCCTAAGAGTGGACAAACATCCACCCATGTAGAGAATTGATAACGGCGTGCGTAAAATTTCTTCCATGCATCATATGCAAAACGAGCGTGGAAAGCTTTTATCTGTGTAATTCAGCGCACGATTCACGGCATAAATCTAAAAAAAGCCCAGTAGAAACTAGAGCAGAGAGTAGTATGAAAATCAAATGGAATTGAGCTTTATTTTTCTTGATCTTTGCATCTTATTGGGTTGTCGGAAGAGTCCTTGCGCATTTCCTCCTCCATCTTGAAAAATCTTTGGGGACCGTTTTAAAACATCCACTGCAAGACGTATGTGAACGATGGTCAATACTCAATTCAGAGCACTTCTACCGTCGCATTACATACGGCATACGGCTGGAAAAATCGTCTTATACTGAAAGCAGGTGTGACTGCTCATGCGCTTCTAAGCCCAGAAAGTGTGTCGATGGACGCGCCGCGGCAAGAAGCCCAGATTTTACGGTGGATCCCAACATGACAATTATTTGATTGCCGAGGTCCAGATACTTGAGCAAGAAGTAACAATTGTGATCCGCCTGTTTCACTGAATGAATAGTATTTTAAAGCTGTGTGAAAAGAACCGCCGGTGCCATGCGCGGGGGCTGGCAGAGCATTCCTTGTGTTATCAGAGCGCAGAAGTGATTCCTCAACATCGCCTCGAAAAGAAGAGGAGTTATGGCGATTAATAGTCTGCGACTTGACTGACCACAGGCTACTGAGACGATGAAGTTTTGCATGGACATTTTGATTTGCCGCCTGTGGGCTCTTCACGTTAACCATACACGAAAAGCGGTGGTCCAGCAAAACTCGCAAACTTCCTTTGTTCGACATGTAAATGCAAAGATTCCAACACCAATTGCTGCGCTGCGATCTGGGAGGTAACTTTTAGGATTGGCGGAGCTGCAAATGTTTCGTTCTCTAGAAGCTGGTTTCAGCGAGCCAGACCGCTTTTGGAGACCAACAATGTTGGCAAGTGGATGAGCTCGCCGGCTCTGTGCACGGAAAATCTGGCAAATTTCACTTTATCTCTGCAGCGCGTCACGAATTGCAAAGAAGGTGGTCCAGCAAAGTCACAAAGTTCCTTATGTGACGATCTGATCCACCTGCTCTTTTCAGCGAACCTGGCAGCGTTAGACTATCATTAGCATCTTTTGCTGTCAAACCGACTGAAAGAGAGGTAGTCCAATGATCCGGACTTGCTCGGAGTGAATTTGTTCAGGCTTTTGCCTCAAAAGCTCAGAAGTTCTGAACAAATGGCAACCGAAGGTTACCTGGTGGAAGACAGTGTCTCGACGACTATAGTGGTGCATATTTCCTTAATTGTTGACTGCACAAAGAGGAAGAATGGATTCGAAAAAAAAAGTTGACAAATGCGCAAAGACTTTTCCACAACTTTATATTTAGCTCAATGGCTGACCATGGTCAGAACACACGGCTTCATTTCCAGACCCCCGTCACACTGAGGAGGTCTACTTTTCGTGTTGATAGCGCAACTAACCATAAGCCCTCCGGGACCATCGGAACCTCAGCTTACCGGGGCCACCGCAGGAACACAGAAGCTTCCCATTAGATTTTTGTCCACTTGAGAACAACACCACTGATGGATTTCCAGCGTTTGGGCGCTCTACTCTCATCTATCCCTTTTTAGTTCGGGCTAGAACGCCTTCATATGTCAAACGGAGTTTAGCTTCTCCTCACTAGAGAGAGAGTGTGTACACACGAAACATTATTTTACGGAGAAACAATCGCTAAATGTGGATAAATTTTTTTACACGTTCTTCGGAAATGGATTGTCGGTGATTTTGGAAAGCCACTCTTTCTCTCAAGAAATATAGGGCTTCTTCCGACCCCACAGCGTTTTATTTTACATGGTGGGGAATTATGCAATATGCAGTGTGATTCATGAAGAGGGGCAAATGCACTCTGGAAAAAATGACCAGTGTGTCGG
Organism: Teladorsagia circumcincta; assembly: GCA_002352805.1. Classification (NCBI taxonomy): domain Eukaryota; kingdom Metazoa; phylum Nematoda; class Chromadorea; order Rhabditida; family Trichostrongylidae; genus Teladorsagia; species Teladorsagia circumcincta. The sequence goes on along the minus strand of KZ347115.1, from coordinate 15,579 downwards.
TGCAAGAAAATGAGCTAATAGTTTTGCCATTCTGAGCACATCCTCTGTATTTTGTAGCAACTACCCAAGCACACAAAAAATTCTGAAGGGGAATGGATGGACCCAGCCCGAAGTGTCACAGGTCTCAGTTACAGTCATAAAGCTATCCACAGATCTAAAGTGTGTAAGGGTTCTAGCTAGCGCTGGAGAGGGTGTCTTCGTGAAAATGGGCAATGAGAGACGAGTGAACACGCTCCAGACGATTCACTTTCTCATCATGGTCAACAAGGAATTCCAGCGTTCCACGTGGTTGATTGCCTGGGAATTAAAAAACAAGCTGATCCCCCAGCAGTCAAATGAAATCTGTGGAGTGGCCTGGAGTGCCTTAAAAACGGAGTAAACCGTTCGTCTTATGCACTCGAGCTGAACATTTACCATGAAATTGAGAAGGGTGTCATGGGCGCCATAAGCGCAGGAATCCAATGGATGTATGATAAATGATGCTAAAGAACTAGGACGCATATGCATCGATCATACAACAACAAAGCTGAAATGGCTCACTTTTACGAGTTGAGGGGAAAGGTAATAGTATCTTAAAAGGCTCCATTAGGTCAAACCGCAAGCGCTTGCGCGACCTTCTCATGTCAGGTTAGGAGTTGCTAACACGAGCGACGTCTTTCGCTTTTGGTCGCGTGGGACGCGCAACGTCTTTCGCTTTTGGTCGCGTGGACGCGCGCGAAGTTAGATCGTGGATTTCGTGGGGTATCCGACAGGAGGTCCGTAGCGCAGCAGGAAGGCAGAGTCAGCGGAGTGTGCAATGTAGGAGGTACATTGTTTTTAACTGGACGTGAAACACTACGCGCTGCGACTCGTCCGCTGCTCTGCCTTCTTGCCGCGCGACGGGCCTCTTGTCGGGTACGCGATTTCATATAGTAAATGAATAGAAGCGTGAATATCACAAAGTATTCCAGCGATGGTCATGTGTAAAAGCGGAAAAGGGGTAATGTAGTGGAGTTTTGATAAAAAAAAAGATGTGTAGTTCAGATAGAAAGCCCAAACTCAGCAAAATTCCTAACAATGGGCATTGTAAAGCATTCAGCCCCGACTGTTTTGGCAGAACATGGTCCTTAACTTCCACAGGACTTTGTATTTACCATTGGCACTTAATCATTCACATGTTAAAACAAAGAAAAAGGAGAAACAACGGAATCGAAAATCCAGTACGGCCCAGAAATAGCGCCCCGATGTGCGGCAAGCGTCATACATGCGCAGAGACACATTGTTGCTAGAAATTGGGAACCACATCGTGCCCTGGCAGGGGGTGGGGGGAGAGGAGATGTTGGGGTCGTAAAAAGCTTAAAAAAGAGCGGCAGCTGACCCGGTCAAGAAGACGGTGCAAGGAGTCAAAGAGTACGTTCCAGCACTCGTCATTGAACCCTTTGAACAGTTTACTTAAGCGCGCTACATAACGAATATTGGCGAAGGAGATCAATTATAATCGCAACTTTTGTAAATTCAAAAGTAAATGCAATGATCTCGATCGTCAAGTAGTAAACTTCATAAGAAAAAGCGACTGCGACTAATTGCATGCGCCCGTGAGAACCAACTCCGATGTATTGAACCGATTAAATGCTTCACTGAACAAGCGTTGGACGGTTGCCCTGTCGCTATCTGTTGTTTTCAGAAGCAGTGGAAAAGCATCGCCAGAAAATAAATGAGATTGCAAAAACTTTCTCCGGTCGGGAATTGAACCCGGGTTTCGCGGGTGACAGACGTACTCACCACTACACTACCACTACACATATTCACTTGGTGATGTACTCTAAGCCACATGTTGCCTTTTGCAAGAGAACGTTTATAGAAGAACGCTATTATATGAGGAAATTGGAGGGGCACATCATTACTCACATCATCGCTAAAGTGAAACGATGTTCAGGAGTGAATGTTCCCAAATTTGGGCATGGTCATGACAGTAAGTGTTTTAAAGTAAGCACGAGGATAAGTGGTGCGAATAGAAAAGACTTTCGTCGCTAGCGCTGGCATGATGCGTGGGTAGAATCGCGAGCAGAATAACCTTGTAATTGTTACCCAAGAGCCCGTTGATCGATTGTATGTGTGGTAACTCAGAAGAAACAGAATCTGTGACCCATATATCATAATTGCGCGACCTGATGTAGATTGAAGCGCAGATTCAAATGTGTTTACAATAGTGAATAGGGGTGGAAGGCGTGGCAGAGACCAGGGTGAAAATCGTGTCGAGGACGTGGTCGCAGATGTACGACCCCCCCCCTCCCTAAAATCGAAGTCTTGACACGTCCCCTCCTATTTTGATTCTCTTCCACGAACGGAGTGTAGTGGTAGTGTAGTGGTGAGTACGTCTGTCACCCGCGAAACCCGGGTTCAATTCCCGACCGGAGAAAGTTTTTGCAATCTCACAGAGTTGTCCATGCCAATGCGAAGTTTGAGAAGTTCACAGAAGAGCATCACAACAGCCTGTATCGACCAACGGCCGACTCCGCGATAGCTGCTGCGCGGTTTGTCTCTGGGTCAGATTTGCTGATACCCCGCTCAAAACAACCGGAATGAACACCCTCTATAAAAAGGTTTCAATCCCCAATTTTCGAATCTTTTAAACAGCGCTCGGTCGGATTTGATAGAGCTAGGCTAGCTACTGCCAAACAGTATTGAAATTGTTTTGAAAGCCTTCCATGGAAAGAGGTAAGGTCTCTTGAATTCCGTCGAGGTAGCGTCGAGGACGCGAAAATTTTCATGCGAGTTTTTGGCACTCAAAAGGCAACATCTCTCTGATTTGTTGAGCACCCAAAAAAGTGAAGACAATTTTGGGAAGCGGAAGGTTCGCGCTTTCTAATAGTTTCTTTAGCTTCTTCCCAGGCCTCTTTTCTGAGGAGATATTTGCGTCGAGGTCGTACCGAGGTCGATCGCTAACCACTGAAAAAGGCGCTTCCTTCTTCACCGTTGCAGAACATTTCATAGGCAACACTCGAATCGTGACAAGAATACAACTTTCCAGCGTAGGCAATATGAAAAGGGACAATCGACATTGCCCGCTATCGTCTCATACACCATGCATCTGACCGTCACTCAAAGCGGCGCACTTGTTTGAAAGGTATAAACATGAAGTGACCTATTGAGAGAACCTGTAATGTAGTAAACCATCTCGTATCTCCTACAACCGACAAACCGCTTCATTTGCTCAGAGCTTTCCTTCACCATTGTCGTTTTTGCGACAGCGTTCCTTCCAACAGAATCACTGTCAGCGGGGTATTAAGAGCGAGCAGAAAGAACATTTTATATAAAGTTGTCTCGCTCGTCCTCGTTTTCTGCTGTGGTACACGCTCTTAATTCTATTTGCACCACAATGTCACTGATGCGCTCGCTACCAACTTTCACAGGTACGACCCTCCCATGAACCATCGCGACACGTACGACCCCCTTGTCGAAGATTTCCTCGACCGTTACTCACCCTGGCAGAGACCAATCATTTTCAAAGGCATGCAACGCGAACGAGTTGGTATGCTATTTTGTTTGGAGTTTTTTTCTGTTTATTTTGTTTTGTTGTTGAGCAAGAGTGCAAAGAGGAATGTTAGTAAAAGAAGGCGAAAACCGTCATGGAAAACTCTGAAATTTCCTCTCCTGCTGAACGTGGTACAACCGAGAGGCACAGTGCTGTGAGGAGAGAGAAAACGCGATATTTTATCGTAGCCAATAGACACAGCCGCCAAGTACACTGGATTGATAAGAGCTGCCAGTCGCAGCGGTCAAGCGAAGGCATCAGCTCCGCACCTTCTAATTCACAACAGTACCAATGCCATGTGATTGTGGTTCTGCAGCTAAGTCGAGGAGAAAATTTATCTGAAGATCTAACCGCGTCCCGTGTTTCAGCAACCTTCATTGATATTAGGTGGAGCGCCAGCGCTTCATCAAAAAGGGGTGGATCCATAACGTTTTACCCAAATAATTTGTTATGAATTTGACCCACCGAAAGGTGGTGCGTTAAGCACTGGAACGTTTGTGAAGGACAACTTTGGGAAGGCCTGAAATAATGGAAAAGAACAAAGAGAGCTGGAAACCACTCTACGAATCCGCATCAGTGAAGCCAGTGGCAGTTCCATGACAACTTATATATCGCTAATCAATTATCAAAGCTGTGGCATATGGTAAAGGACAACAAGATCTCGTCATGGCGAACGTTCAATAACATGATAAATTATCCAAGTAATTCTTTTTTTGCCGTTCGAGTTTGAAAGGTGGAACATTTATTCAATCGGCCAACGTTTCGACAAAATCGTCGCCTTTTGAGGACTGAACACTGTTCAAGGTTACGGTTGACGACCTAGTCCACCGAGCGCCTTATCTTCTCTAGCGCTTCCGACATTCCAACTTTGAGTTCAAAATTCATTTTGCTTATGTTTTTCGGTGGGACTCCACACGGAGCGTATGAACGACCAGAGAAGGTAAGGTGCTTGGTGGATCACTTGTGAATCTCAATCTTGAACCGCGTTTAGACCTATTAACCCTGAACGGCAGAGAAAAAAGAAACACAAACAGGGGCAAATGATGTCGAGGTTACAAGAAGAGAGAAGCTGGGGACTATTCGAGGAATGATTGGTTACCCCATACCATTGCCCAACAGAAAGTACAGAAAAGCCTTCTAACCAAGAAATGCACTCAACTTCCTGGAACTTTGAGTCGAAACCCAGATATATCGATAGAGCTTCAGAAGTCAAAAGTGGAACCAGAGGGGCAAAATGAACCTGACAAGGAAATTGTGAGCTGTCAAAGTTGGCTGGAAGTAAAGCGCTACATATGAACTAGTCTCCCGGTTCCGGTAGTCGCCATGGAATAGTGGCAGTGCTCTAAAGTTTTGCACACCAACGGGAAGAAACTCTTGACCTGCCGACTGAAGAGACCAGTTCTTCTCCACTTTCCACGATGACTCTGAAAGTGCGGAGGCTAGCAGTTTCATATACTTACTTCCAGCCAACTTCGACTGCTCACATCTTCCTGAGCAACTTCTTGCAGTTTTAGTTTTCACATTTGTGATCAGCGTTTGACGCTCTATCGACATATCTGGATCTTACTACAAAATTTCATGGGAAGTTGAATGCCTCCCCTGGTAATACTTTGAAGAGAAGATGAATCAAAACCAGGCCAATCTGTTTCAGGTGAACAATCCCGTTAAAAACACCTCGTTAGACTTGTATTTATTATAATTAGTTTTGAAAGAAAGCGTTTCATCGTGGTAAGAAAAAGACAAATCCACTGTACATCAACTGCGAGTATTAAAAAATATGCGCTGCAAGGGAGCATATTCCTAACAGTAGGATAGTAGAAAAATGCTACGCCAGTCACAAGACTGTTTCGGAAAATTCAAGAGGATTCGAGCTTTCAAAGTAGCTGGGAGCTGTGGCAGTTTAACACGCTTTTTTTGGTGAAGAGAGAGAGAGCAAACAAATAAATAGAGATAAGCACATGTCAATTGGCCGAAACAAGGAACAAGGTTCGAAAAACCATTTGGCGCAGAGAACTTCTTGGAAGTTCAAAGGTGCTCCTCTAAAGAAGTTGAATTTGTCAGGAATTCCAAACCTGACCACGACGTGAAAAGAGTCTCATGCTATGTTCAAAAACATATGTAGTGTGAGGTCAAAATGCCTGAAGGAACCTCAGCGGGGTTGATTGCTTGGGATAGCAGCCTACGAGGTCGTCAAAATTACGAACAATCGCACTTTCCTAACATTTAACTTCAATCTATTATCACGCTCTCATGTCATCGATTATTTTTCTAAATAGTTAGAAAAGCAAAAAAAAGATAGGAAACCTCTTGAGTTGAACAGGTACTGGGCCAGGTGGCAAAAGTAAACTCCAGCACATGTCTGTGAATCCTATCTACAGAGACTCAAAAAAAACTTTTAGTCCCAGTGGTGTGAATGCGTTGCTACAAGATCAGGTGGAAAATAAAGCTATAGGTGGGGCTTCGATCGCCCAACATGTGTCTCCGTTCAAAGTATTTATATCCTTGTGGTAGACTTTACTATTTTGCACTCATAAAATTGAGTATGGTACAAAATAAAGGTTTTCTAGGGAGGGAAAACATCATTGGCCGCAACGAGATTCAGTATATGTCTCTTTCACGGACAATGCGTGCTGTAGCTGCCGATTTCTTGCCCGAGCAGTTGTGCAATAAGTGAACATTCGAATGCATGCAATGATTTAGCAGGGAGTAAAGTGCGTGGCGTATCGCAGCTGCATTGACCTGATTTTTATCTCTTTGTTCCTTCAAAAATGCTGCTCTTGCCAAAATTGCGATGCAGGGGTCATTCATGGTGCGAATCGAATTGTGATATTAGAAGAATTCCCTGTTGGCTGTTTGTTCCAGGAATGCCAAGTTCCAAGGTGAGCTTATAATTATCGCACTGAGGGAACGTGGCTTCAGGGCTGGTACAATCCTAAGGAGAACGTCTGGCTCACTCACTGCAGACTGAACAGACCCGTTCGCGCCAAAGAAAAACAATATTCGCGTTCCTCTGATCAATTTACCCCGACGATAGAAATCCAGCTAGATTAGCCCTCAGAAATAATTCCGAGAAAGTACGGCCCATTCTCCATGAAATGCGGAAATGAAGAATGGATAACGCCAGAACAACATGTAAAAATGTTCATCGTTGAATAGGGGGACCGAAGGATGTGCCTAGCTGTAAACTGCATTCAGCACACCACATATCGCTTGTCGCTTGTACATTCGGGACCAAGAGGCCTGATGTAGGAAGCATGGTTTTCCGCATCGTAATACTCGCTACTAGTTGCCCAAATTCGGTAATATAAGGAACGGTTGGTGAGATTCGCTGTTTGGAACTGCTCCCTTGCCAGAAAGCCTCCCACATAATCGCATCCAAACTTCAGCAAAATGCCTGCGTGCCCTCATAGCAGATCCAACATCATTGTTCACAGTTTCACAGGTGTCCAAGGAAAACGTAAATTCCAAAAATTTCTCAAATTCTCTCTCTGTTTCTTTTGGAATCGAGTTGGTAACTCATAATAATCGCGGAGAGTGCAAGCTTGCCGACTCGGGGAAGCTAGTTGTTTTTTAGGTGGGAACAATGTAGTCTGCCGTCAATAGCTTCGCTCAAGTACCACTCGAAAGTGAATGTCCTGAAACTCGGGAAAAAAGCGCTCGAGGAGTTTGAACAGAACATGCTGCCGCTAATAGGAAACGGAACCGAAAACTTTTAGCTTATCAGTCACCCACTATCACATGGAGGGGATTACTGAAGCAGCTGGTGAAGTATACTGAAAAATATGATCGATTTGAAAAAATGTTTTTTCTCCTCAGGTTATCTATGTATAACCGTCGAGTTATTAGTAGAGAGTATTTCACAGTAATTTGTGAATGTTAGAGGTGAACTTGCCATTTTAATTTGAGAGGTTCAGGAATAAGGCGTTCGCCTGATCTAATGTGAGCAGCGTGAGGGTGTCTAGAGGATGGACTCGATAAAGTTGCGAAATAGAGTGGAGGCGAAGTAAAATAAAAGAAGGACGTAATAGGGAAGAGGCCATTGGCACTTTAGAACTCGAAATGAGAAGGGTAGTTCATTAATTCCAATGGCTGGTAGATATTGGACAGAATTAGATGTGCACAGTTTTCATCTACTTTCGCCAGTCGCAGTCGATCACCGTCATGTTTATAATTCTTTTTGACTGAAACATCATACGCTACGATAGACTGTGGAAGAAAAAGCAAAAGAAGAATTCGGCTCAGCTTTCCTAACAACATACTACATGACAGCTCAAGTGAGAGATTTGACGCTCAAGTGGAGTCAAAGTTTTAGACGACCCACCAACGGTGAAGAACGCAAAGGAGGCTGCTGTCGAAAATCAGCAAAAATTCCCGTATTTAGCGGTCAGAAGTTGCGCAGAAACTATGTAGCCTCGTGAACAGGTCAATTCATCAAACCTACATGTCGCTCTGGTAATCACAATCAAGGGGGTTGTTTTCAAACAGCAGGTGGTGCGCAGAGGATAAGGGGTTCAGAATTTCCGTTTCTCAGCATTGCACAGCGTAATATGCGTGAGGTCTACAGTTGTAGACTGGCCTATCTACTCAGGTAAGCAACTGATTCAATTAGTATTCGTAAACTTCGAAAGACCGCTTTAGGGAGAATATGAAAGGCATTATCTCATACACCCTTTCAAACGCCTCAATTTGGCCTGAATGGGATAACTCTAGTTAGCGCCTGAATGGAATAACTCTAGTTTGCGGTTAATTCAGTGTGTTCAAAAGAAACGTTGTTACGGACATGCTTAAGAGCTAGTGGAAATCAAACTCTAGCTCATTGCTTTATTACGGTACTTCTACAGTACTACAGTGGTCGCTATTACTCTGAAGACTTTTTGTAAGATTCCCTTCCTGATTTTGAATGTGCACAATATTGTTCACATGCTCGCAAGCAGTGTCCGCACTGACAAGGAAAGTCATGCGGATCGCTTTGGCCATTCCAGATGAGATGTATACTGACACGTGTGCGTCTTGGAACGCTGATGTGAAATCTAGCTTCTAAATCTGGTAAGGATTCGAGGAGCAAATTTACGGGAGGTCTTTACCTTGAAGTCCAGTACTTGAAGTCCTTCGACAAGCTAGGGATCGTGTCTCGTTGGCACAACTGGTAAGCGATGGGATTTGCAGGAGCAGCACCGAGGTTCGGTTCCTTGGTGCATGTGTTAGGTTTGCTTTGCCTTTTTGGCAAATTACTTTATCAAATGCAAGATAGCGAGCTTTTGGCAGAGCATCTCGGTGGTAACCCGGAAGACACCCATTCGGTGGACCTAGTGACCACTTAGGAAGCAACCGACGAGTTTGAAATTCTGGAGCCGCCAGGGCGTTGCCATCTTTCAATCTTCTGAAGATTTTTAGTCCCTTCATCTAGGAACTTGAACACCTGAAGAGGACAAAAGGGCCTGCGTAGAGTAGTACAGCACGAAAGATGCCACTATTCGAGGACCGGTCCAAGTAGGTAAGTGAATGATAGGAATAGTGAAAAAGGTTGTGAAACTGTTTTGCAAACGTTTGGAACAAGTTTTAAGACAAAAGCAAACCGAAAACACGTGCATCAAGGATTCGAACTTCGCTGCTACTCTTGCAAATTCGACAGCTTATCGGATACGCCACCTACTGTTGAAAGACTTCAAGAACTGGACCTCAGAATAAAGCCGTCTCCCGTAACTTGGCTCTTCGAATCGTTTAACAGATTTGGAAGCCAGATTTGAGATCAGCGTTCCAAGACGCATACGTGAGTATACATTCATCCGGAATGGCCATGGCGACCTGAAGGACTTTCCTTGTGAATGAGTAGGCTAGATAGATATCTCAGAAGGCTCAATTCGGGCAATGCTGTAATTTTTGTCTTGTAGTAGAAAATCGCATGGAAAAAATGTAAACATCGGAAGATAAAGTAAAAAGAAGTAGCCAGTAATCGAGCAAAGGTGTGTGCGTGGCAAACTAACAATTTTCAAGGTGCACGAGTGATTTCACAGTTACTAAGAGTAAGAAAGAATGATGGGAGTGCCTACACAAAAAATGCACGTAAAAGGGCATGAATTGTTGTTGAGTAGGTGTGGGAGAAGGGGACGATGCAATGGTTCGATAAGGCTAAGAAGCGCCGTGAGAAGCAGAATGCGTCAGTGCGATCATGAAACCAGCAGACAATAACGCAAACATTGACTCACCGAAGTTTCGAATAGCCACTCTCATATGAACCTGCAAAATCCACTGTTGAAGGTTTGAAAAACACTTCTGGCTCTCCAGAGGATTCTGCCCATTCCGTTTCGTCGGCGGAGAAAAATGAAGGGAGAATCGATATGCAAGCTGTCAATGACGTCGGGCATAGTTTGCATTACCACTGCAGCGCTGACTGCAGCCTAAAGATCGCGCTGTTATCAGAGCTTTGCTCCTCAGTCATTCTCAGTTTTTGTGCTCCATGGAGAGTATTTGGGCGTCACTCGACACCTTCTGAGATGCGCCATGCATTCGACTTTTACTCAAAATCGCAGCGGAGGGGATAGAATGAAAAGGTAATTCAAACACAGGAACATGAACAAAAGTTTTCGAAAGGAGGTTGTTTCAGAGTAGTTAGCGTCCTTTGATGGGTTGGTAGGTGGACCACTCTCCGTTGAATTTGTATGATTACAAGCCTTTTCGTGCTCTTTCCAACACTTTCTTGGAGTGCCAATTTTTTATCGTCTTCGAATGCTCATATGTGAGGAGTCCACGGATGATACCTTCAAGAGCTAGCGACATCGAGTCGCTAAGCTCATTGAATCACCAACTGCATATAGTAGGGCTGCTTTGAAATGAGCCCGAAAAACAGCAGCCATGTTGGAGAGCGGGGGAGGGGGCTGATTTTAGATTCTCCCGTGATTTCTTGACAGCCCCGCCCATATTTGGATTTCTTGGCACGTGCTGAATTCCACTAAAGGATCAGATTAGCTCTATTCTTTTTTTCCTATTTTTTGAATCAGAGGTCTCCTTCCAACCACTTAACGGCCTAATTTCAGATACTTGACGTCTGCTTGAATACGTTTCCTTCGATGTTTTTCTGCCTTCCACAGCCAAATTACGACTGTTGAAGAAAAAGGGATACCTGACTAGAAAGAAAAGATGGGAAATTTTTTTTTCAGCGGTTCCCTACGCATTCTACAGAAGCTTCCACGGCACACTCGCAGCGCCCAGCACCACCTTGTTTGTGGCACAGTGGAAATCCTGAACTCTACACAGCCTCGAACAACAAGAGTCGGGCCTCACGACCATTTTCTGACCGACACCACGTAATTCACAACAGGTCTACGAATGTATCAAGGTGGCAGGGATTTTGAGACAGGACGAGCATTGGCAGAGAAGCGTAACAGATCAAAGAAAACCACCAATTTTGCTGCCCACATTGCAGCTTATGGATGCCACCTCTCTAGAACGTGAGCTAGCGCGAGAACTAGTAGAACGTCAACTCGATTCACCTGACGTTTTCATGCTTTTCACGCATAAAGAATGTGTTAGATTGAAGAACAACACGAGAAAAAGGAGAAAAGAATAGGCTAGGGAGAGGAACTGTTCACTTTTACCGCATGATCTCCTGAATCACCCTTCTTATGATGTGTGGTCTAGTTTCTCGTGTTGAAACCTAACCTCTCGAACAAATTCCTCACTTTCACCGATGGCATTCTCCAAGGTTGATCAAGGTTTGGGTGTTGCATAGAGATAACGACATTGGTAAGTTCTTTTTGGTGGCGAGTTTCTTGATGAAAAGGCAGTTTATAGGAAATGAAGTTAGAGTGGTCAGACACAAAAAAATACAAAGAAAAACGGCCTGGAACACTGAAAATGGGACTTCTTCCCTGTCCGTAGAATTTCTGCATTGATCCGACTCTTATTCGTGCCGCCCCTCTTCAAGGT
>KZ347114.1:28362-40597 GCA_002352805.1 Teladorsagia circumcincta | reverse complement strand
GTGCCTGAGTGCCTAAGCAATGAAAGTGATTGAGGATGAAAACGGGTTCCAAGACCCGTCGGAGAAATGAAGATCCCTGCGATGGGTCGTGACAAGGAGTTCTGGGGCAGAACCTCTTGAGCCCAGGATTGCTTCTGCGATTGTGCCTTGGATTGACGTGAGCCTTTGACAGATGCCGTCGGTCATCAGGAGAAAGCTTAGTCATGAGCAACATACTGCGCTGCTCATGGGCATAACATTGTAGTTTAGGCAAGAGTGCTAATCATTACACTAGCTGGACCACATTTCATCTTAACTCAGCTACCAAAGACATATTTGACTCGTTTGTCTTGAAAAATCAGATCTTTACTTGCCGAAAGCCCGAATTGACATTTTAAAGTGAATTGCAAGGGAAGACCCTTATTCAGGGTGTCTGCGGAGCTTAGGGTAAATACTAGCTGTGTTTGGCAGTTAAGCCCTAATCACAGTATGATATCCAAAATCATCTTAAAGGAAGACGTGGTTTCTGGCAGCATCCAGCCGGTATCCTGGAGGTGGACGCTACCCACTTCGTTCATGATCATCGTATAAAGTTTTGATTTATTTAAAGGCACGGTTCATGAATTGAGCTTCCAAGCGATTCCCTCCGTGAGCGAGAGCAGGGTTCATCAGCAGAGGATTCTGGCACTATCTCGACTCGAAAGTGCTTGAAAAGGGTGCTAAGGAGGTCAACCGTCCGTTCACACTATTCGAACAGGGGGATCGCATTTGTGATTTCGGGAAGGAAGGTCGCATTTTGGGGTTGAGCATGGTTGGTTATCATACAGGGGTTGCCGTTTGGACGGCTTTTTTTGACATTTTGAGGAGAGTTTAACGAAGTCGATGATGGTGGATTTGCCGTTTCATGGCCAATATTTTACCACTCACCTGTCCGACCTCCCGCCGCTCGACGACCGTTTTGGAGTGAACAGTGGGCGGGCGGGGTAGGGCTGTGTCGACTGTTCTCACAATCGAATACTATCTCAGGTAGACTTGCAGCAGATACCTCCGATCTAGGAGCCGCAGCAGTGTAAGCAGCATATGCTGCCGACACGCGCACTCGTCCGTGATTGGTTACCACCACACGGGTTCTGTGTGCAGACGCGAACGAGCCAGTCATAGACTAGTGGGCGCGTCTGCAGCATATGCTGCTAACACTGCTGCGGCCCGTAACTCGGAGGTTTCTGTTGAAAGTCTATCTGAGTTAGAAACAGCTAATGCGAGGGTGATGGAGTCAAAGGTGGGGAAAGGGTTATTGTATTGGGGGAGCTTTCTATGAGTGATGCTTGTGGGTGGTGATAGTATCGAGATCCCCTTTGGAGTGGCAAAATTTTGAAAAAGGTTTCCATCGCTTATTCGCTCTCAGCGTCGCTGTACCTCCACCGTACCATACTAGTAACCCTTAATTCTTTTGGCTCCCTTGGTTCCTTTTTCCTCACTAACCCTCGATTCCCTTCACAACTTTTCTCATTTGTGACTGGGATAACACAACAGTTTGCCCTGCCACCCTGCCTTTCAAATCAAGAACCGCTGGGAAGTGTGCAACAGTTTCAAATGAATTAGTATTTCAAATCGAGTCGTTGCCATGCGTAAGCCAAGTGGAGCACGCCAATTCTAGCCAAATACCAGGTTTTTTTAGATGACTGCAGAAAATTGTCGCCAGTGACTTCAACTGAAGGGAATTTGACTCCAGTTTGTAGATCTTTCAAGTCAATAAGCACAGCCAAAAAGCTCACCCGCAGGGTTTCGATCTCGCCCTCTTCCACCTTGATCGCTTGATCGACGAAATGATCCAGATCGAGATTCTTAACAACTGTCGTCGGCAAGTTGAACTGATCACCGAGGTTCTTCACCAGTGCCTTCATAGAGATCCTGAAAGTTATATGTATTCCTTACTTAATAGGTTGTCGGGTTCCAAGAATCAAAGAGATTTCTTGCAGCCGTAAATACTACAAAGCAAAAAGAAACAAAATAGTCGGGGTCTTCGTTTTTCTCCCTTCCTCAACACAAGACGCGACCTTGGGATCACTGAACCTGCCCACATCCACTGCAGCGCAGGCGGGGTGAGCCGCGGTCGAGAAATTCTCGATGGTTGCGAGGATATTCCGATAGTGGAGTGGAATGAGTGGGAACGTTAGTAAGGGGGTTAGTAGTGGACACAGCTGTTGCTGTTCTCCTTTCGCACATCTAAATTATTCAATTAATTAGTTCATTCTCGAACTCCAGGAGTTTGAAAGAGGTCCCAACGAAATGCCAACTGAAGAGGGGTGGGTTGGAGGTAGCCTTGAGACCGATGTCAGACTTTGCGATTCGAGCGATTCGCTAGCGTCTGCGGTCGCGTCGCGGCCAGTGGATGACTCTATTGGCTGGTACCGCAACGCGACCGCGGACGCTGGCGAATCGCTAGTAGCGAATCGCTCGATTCGCAAAGTTTGATATCGGTCTGACACGGAATTGTCCTCGACGTGCAGTTCAGCAGGATACGGAGATGTCCTTTTGAGTTTCGTTCAGCCTAAAAGAAGAGTCAACTGACTTCTTTCCTCCGAACCAAATGGCCACGTTGCCGACGTTTTCGATCTTCCGGCCGAAGTAGTGGAGTTTCTTGAGCGTGTCGGCAGCGATTTCTATGGCTATGGTGGTGAGAGCGAGGCCTATGGCGATGTAGATGATCGTCAGCGCCATAAACGTCTCGCTAAACAAGCAAGTAATAAGAAAATGAGGCTAGCGAGAGGAAAATGATTTGAGGCGCTCTATAAACATCGGGAATCGGAACAAGTCCCTTGGCGGTCGAACGAGAAAGGAATCACCGGCTCACCTGCGCGGTACAATATCGCCTAGCCCGATCGACGTCAACGTCACAAAATTGAAGTAGACCGCCTTGAAAAAGTCCATATCCGGCTCGTAAGTGGCCAGCATCAGGCCACCTGCAGGCAGGAAGTTTGAGAAAACATCGAAAGAAAGAGCGGTGGTAACCAAAAATCAAAATAAAATTTCCACCTAGAGCAATATAAAGCACAAAGAGCACGAAGAGTGGCACTGTTTGGTCCTCATCAAAGTCATCCTCTGATTCCTCACTCTCAGTATCGGTAACCTGACAGAGAGCGTTTCAATCAAATAATCCGAGATAAAGACCGAATTCAAACGAAAGCATACCTTGCCCTCCTCGAGCGTCACAATCTCTTCCCTGCTTTGACTTTTCTCCAACATCCCTTTGCTTGAGCTGGACTTGCTGGCCTCATAACGACCTTTCAGTTTTATCCTTGACCACCACTCTTCTTTGATGCGTCTGGAAAGAGCTACAATAAGCTTAGAAATTTAGGATCTGTGAGCTCACAGAGTGAGTTGGTCTATCTAGTACAGCTGCGAAAAAATTGGAGCGATCTTGAGCGCTATACGATGGTGGCTCTCCCACACCCTGCTCAACCACCGGGAAGACACTGGTCACTACAACTAAGAGGTTACTAAGGATATCTCAAAGGGTTGCGCAACTATTCGGCAGTGGGACGGTTTTTCGTCAAGGGGCCGTAAAATTGTCTTCGAGGCATTTCGTGGGTGAGAAACAGCATGGAGCGAAGGCCTATTACCACTAGCAGAGACTTGCTCAAATCCAATTGGAACGCGAGTCAGACACTTTCAGATTCTCGATTTGCTCTCTTGCAATTCGCCGCCATACCAGGATGGATATCGGTCAAGGAAATCGTCGAGGGGGGGGGGGGTCGTATCTGCCACGGTGTGTAATAGGGGAAAAGTGGGCGTCAATAGCGAGTATATCAGTGGCATCACATTGCAGATAGAGCACAGGAGGGTGTAACGCAGCAGAAAATGAGGATATGTAAAAAATGACGAAGTATTTGCTTCGCAGCAGGTTCAGTTGCTGGGCTGTATGTTCACACGCTTTGCGGAAGCCTCCTCTATTTATAGGGTGCATGGTAAAAGCCACAAAAGTGAAGGCAATGTCCTGTACGAATAAAGGTGTTTTTCAAGGACGGTAGTGAAGTACCCTCATATCCCAATTAGAAGTGCCATGGAAGAAGAAGTCAGAAAACTGCAAACTAACCCTAGATCAAACAGGAGGTCCATAACCCATCTTCGAATAACAAGAACAATTGAAGAAACCGAGAAAAAAAAAGAGAAAAATAGGCTGCACAAAGCAGCTGAAGAATGTAGGATACCAGCTGATTCTTTTAATTAATAGTTAGTGGAGGATGGTCAGAGAAAAGAAACACCATTTGAATGAGGAGGCACAGATAGCACGTGTGCCACGTTAACCCTCCAGTAAAAAGTCTTTCAGAGTACTTTTTACTGGAGGGTCAAAGTGGCATACGTGGTATCTGTGCCTCCTCATTTGAATTGTCTTTCCTTTTCCTGACCAGCTTCAATGAGTAGGAGTTAAAAAAGCGACTATTCTTCGGCTGCTTTATGCAGCCTGTTTTTCTGTTTTTTATTTAGTTTCTTGTCTTATTTTGGTTATTCAGAGATGAATTAAAGATCCCCCTTCCATCTAGGGTTAATTTGCGGTTTTCTGAATTCTTGTTCCATGGTAACCCTTAATTACCACCTCTAATTGGGAATTAAGGGTACTTTACTACCGTGCCAAGTTATAGAAGTTATAAAATATATTGTGTTCACTACAATACACAACACATTTCAACTACTTCTGCAATTACGAGCAGAGCTCGGATGAGTGGCCTATACTGAGACGAAATCAGACGACGACGATTGCCTTTTTCTGATATCGCTTGTTCTGGAAAAATGGATTCCAGAGTCATTTCGAGAGCCGCCAACGAATTAGCTTGCAACGATGAAGAAGGAAGCAACTTTTGAGAGTCCGAAATTGTCATCAATAAATCCTCGACAAGGATATCCCCTCTACTAGGGAGTTTGGAAAGAAGCTAAACTAACTATTCGGAAGCGCAAATCCTCCTCTTTTCAGAACTGCCTTCATGAGAGAGATATTGCCTTTTATGTACTGGAAGCTAGCATGAAAATTCCAGCACCTTTGACGCTGACTGGACGCAGGACATAATGCACTATCTCTCCGACTAGAAGGCTTTCGTCACTATCTAACCCTACCACAATGTGTTCAGAAGGCTATCAAAGGGAGACTGGTAATTTTACAAAGAGGGGGTAGATTTCCATGGTTTGGCAGGGATTCTAGCTAATCTGACCCAGGCATAATCCGCGCCGCAACTGTCAGTTAAGGAGAGTCGTACTGCTGCGACCATGCCCTCGACATGACTATCACCCTGCGCCATACTAGGATAACTTAAACCCGACGACGGGACCCAGTTCTTTTTTGCCAAAAGGTAGAACGCGTCCCGAGTCCTCAAAGAATTGGAGCATAAGCAATCCCTTGCGCATGTTTCAAATTCATAGCGAAATATGAAACATTAATCTGTAAGCGTTTGTGCTTGCTCGCACATCCTTCAAAGCTAATGTTATTTCTGCCGAAAGGCCTAAAACTTACTTTTTCAACTTCACAGTTGCCCTTGACCATTTGGACATCATTTCTGAGAGGAACTTTCCGAGGTCAGCGATCGCCAACAGAGTGAAAGGAATGCCAACAAGGCCGTAGCCGATCACAAAAAGACGCCCACCGAACGTCCTGGGCGCCACATTACCGTAACCTAAACATGCATTTTGAAAGCATTACGCCTCTAAAACATCGACATGAAGAATTCAAATGGTGTATAAGCTACAGCTGGGCTGCACTTTGTCGGTCTCACCGCTCTTCACCATAAAGGTGGGGCAGAATAGATATGTCCAGGCCATATTCACTTTCTGTGAAATTCCCACGTACGTACTGCATTCGTGGAACACACTGAGAGGTCTGAGAGATCGAATACTCACCTATAGTAGTAATCACAGTGAACGCAAACAACAGTGAGTCCATGAAAGACCACGGTTCCACTTGCGTTTGATCTTCACCAACTGTAATTGAAATGATCCTCATAGGTTCGATACATTCGAGAGAAACCAACCGCCTTCGACATTTTCGGCGCTGTTCCGAAACACGACGTCCTTGGTGTGAGTGCCGAGCTCGATAGCCACATGGTAGCATTTGTCCAGCTCTTTCACAACACGTACATCCAATTCTTCTGCTTTACAGTTGGATGCGGTCAGCTCCTGAAATGAACGCATGCAATCGACTGTTGGGATGCGCCGTGCACTTCTCGGTGCTCCTTGCTATGGTACTGAGCAAAGTAGTGGCAACTTGTTTCAGATGAAGTATAGACGTTAACCAAAAAATCAAATTCACAGTCACGAGATAAGTGAGACTTATCGGGGGAAGTAGTAAGGCAGCGTTCAAAGTTGGCGTTCGTACGTGCGAATAGGGGATTGGGTAAATAGGCGACTAGTCTAGAAAAAAATATACGTATCGATTAGGCTATTAGGCGATTGGGCGAGTAGGCGATTGGGAATGCAGTAGAAGTAGAAAAGTGCATAGGTATTGATTGGTTTGCTGCACTCACAGACCATTATAGGCGAGTAGGCGATTAGACGATCGCTCGATGGGCGGAGCAAAGAAATCGATACGTATCGTGATCGTTCAGCCTACTCGTCTAATCACCTTATCGCACGTACGATCGCCAACTCTGAACGCTGGCTCAAATGTTCTGTCGGCGAGTAAAACAATATCAGATTTTAAAAATATTTTCTGCTCCCATGTGATTTGAGCTTAGTGGAAAGAGCATAGTGTTTTCATAGATGCATCATCTGAACTAGTTTCCCGTGAAGATACTCAACACTCAAGATTATGGAATTAACCTGAGTGGATGAAAAAAAGCTACATTTGTTACGACCTACGACTGCCTCTCAGAAGGTACAGGTGATGTAGGGGAACAGACAGCTTTTTACGCTTCTCCGTGATCAGACCCGGACCAAATCTCA
This sequence comes from Teladorsagia circumcincta, assembly GCA_002352805.1. Taxonomy (NCBI): domain Eukaryota; kingdom Metazoa; phylum Nematoda; class Chromadorea; order Rhabditida; family Trichostrongylidae; genus Teladorsagia; species Teladorsagia circumcincta. The sequence continues at coordinate 33,688 of KZ347114.1, read as the reverse complement.
CCGAGGCAAAATATCCCTTCATTTACTCGGGGTCAATTAGTTGATACCAAACCCGACTCAAAAAATAAAAACACTGGTTTGTACAATCGAGCTCAGATGAAATTACGATTCCAAATGGGAGCAGAATTCTTGAAGCACCCCAAGAAAGATTGATCAACGTCGAAATTTCCCCTTCAGTGTTTTTCGTTCACAGGAACTACCTGTCTCATTCAAAAACGACGTACTGGTGAAGCTTTGCAAGGCAGCACGGCTTAGGAATGTAGACTTTAAAACGGAAATAATTAGGAAAAGCTCACCTTAATGACGCCGAGAACACACCGCCGACTTCGCATGACCTCTGCGGCAGCTCTCCGCTCCCTGTTCTTCCATTCCCTAAACAAGAACCCGTAAAATGTGCTATCAAGACGCGATAATGATGCACAAATTGTGTGTTCCGATTTCCGGTCAGCTTTCGAGACGTAGCAATCGTACAGTTTCATTTCAATGTTGTGAGGGTAATTGGAGATTGTAGCACCTTTGATTGGGTCGTTCTAGCTATTACTTAACACTTCTCCATTCCCTAGCCTTTTTGATTTAGGATTCATGACTCTTTATGAAACATGCAAAATACACCCAGCTGTTCCGGCGGTATCAGACTTTGAATGCCCGCCAAGTAGCTTAAAGCGCGGGGAGGAGCCGAAGAGGCACAGAAGTAATTGTGCTCGAAACTCGCAGAAATAAAATTTGACGACACAAATCTACAAACAGAACCTTACGAATTCTGGAGAAGATGCATTCGCTATTTTATCGACTGGTGTGCGTGAAAAGACCTTGCTACGATTACCTTTTTTGGTTCGGAATAAACTCAATCAAGTTGAACGGAGCTGTGAGCTCCTGCTTTCGAGTCAAGTCCGTAATTGAGCACCATGTCTCTGCCAGCCATGTTCACTAATGATCCAGAAATGTTCTGGTTTACAATGATTTAGCTAAGAAAGCTCTTCGCAATGTGACACTGGTGAGAAAGGGGGGAGCAACTTCCTAACATGTGTCAGATTGACTGACGGCAAGGTTCACTTTTGGGACTAAGCTTTGGGAGAGAAGAGGGAATCTGAGGTGCGTGAGCATCTTCTGTTTTCTTCTAAATTCGTTCCTCTACGCTACGCTCAGTCCTAGTGACCTTATCACAGACCGCCTCCCCCACCCAACTCAGGCACGCTGCGCCGAAAGATCGTCGTTGGACTTCAAACGGAGAAATGGGACGCTTTACTGCCACCTACATTGTTAATGTATTTTTAAACTTATTAACCGATCATAAATCTGAACTAGGAAGATGAAAAAGAGCAGCGTGGGCAGCCTTCGGTCTCCCAGCGCTCTGTTATGCGCTGAGACATGTGTGAGCAGTGCATCCACGGCAAGGACTTTGACTGTAGCTCACAGAGCGCTTGAGCGATGTCTTCTGAGGTTCAGTCGATCCACTCAATATCGGGCCGGGCTCCGCAGCCCAGACCTACGCAGATTGTCCCGTCTTCGCGATCCTGTGGAGTACATGAAAAACGCCAAGCTGCGATGGGCCGGTCACATCATGAGGAGAGAAGATGACAGGTGGACAAGAAGAACGGTAGAGTGGGCTCCCGTAGGATTTTCGCGATCTAAAGGGAGACCTGCTGCGAGATAGGGAGATGCACTCGTCAACCACATAAAGCAGCTGCAAATGAAGCTAAACGATTCTTCAGATCGCCGTCTCCGCCGACTTTTACAACAGCCATGGATGACGATTGCGAAAGAACGAAACGAATGGTTTGCTGCTGGTGCTCGCAGATGAAATGAGGACGAGTCGTATAAGTATAAGTATAAGTAAGTAAGTAACCGATCATAACTTCCGTGGCTCGACGTTTGATTATCGTAACGAGTCACCTGTCCAGTCTTGGGCAGATGTCAAATTTTGCGAATTGAGCGAATGAAGGAGTGCGAGCGATTTGCCCCGATTTGACCGATGCCCGGCGACCAGACAGCGAGTGGATGTGGCGGGAGTCCCTTCCAAGCGTGCTTATACACACCCTTCCCACTGTCCCAGGCTCTCATGCCCCCTCACTTTATCATTTCACGGAAGCCCGGGCAGTGGTGAGAGTCAGCGTGCAAACGAGAAATCCCCGCCAATCGTTGGGATCACGAAGTCTTCCATCAACCTTATTCTCAACTACCTTCATGGAGGTTGACGACAAGCACTGCAAGTGAAGTGGGTCAGCTTTCTTCCTGACATTCACACTCCCACACCTGTTTCCTCCTTACGCATCAATCCTAATCGGCACCGTACCTAATATCCATTCCTTTGAGAAGATGATCGACAACTTCGGTGTCGTTATGCCGCCGCCGTCGTTTGTGTTTCAGACCAGTTTCCAATACTGGGGCTAAGGCTACTGAAATTATTGATTACTACCGCTATTCAAGATGTTTCATGATTTCAAGTCTCATTTACAACTCTGATTTTGAGAATGGGGGGGGGGAAGAAGGGTATGGCGTATATACGACCCCACTAAGGGTTCCTGTCCAACCATTGTTCGGTTGCCGTTCCGGATCGACAAAAGGGAAGTCAAGAAAGGGCTTTGGAAAGGAAGTGAACTTCGTGGCTGGGCAAACAACTGGAGTAGGCAATCACAACAAAACGTCACGATAGTACGGGACGGGATCAACCGTGCACTGGGCAACTCCCAACGGAAGCCGTATTGAAGACCCCCTTAATTAATCCGAAGGAGGTGATGGAAGTCGTATCAAGCCCTTCCCCTTGGGACAGCGAATGGTCGAGCCTACGGATCGGTACAGGGACACTTATGAAGCTTTGCCAAGAGCATTCAGTGACTGTAGTATCACCAACCACCAGAGATCCCAACGGTCCATTCACTGTCTTTCTGGTCAATTGTTATGGGAACAATGATTTTAACAACCTAAGAACGGCTGGGTGTCCCCGTAGATTTTTAAATATTACCTAGGGGAACTGTCATAACGGCGAGTGAATCGCTTACCGTCGTGCAGCTCAGAATGGCGTTTCTCGACGTCCATGCGGATTTCAGTCATCGTCCTCGTCTCGAGTTTCCTCATCACCACTGCGCCGAACACCGCGTACAGACCGACACCGCATATCATCAAGAAGTGAACAAACAGCGGTGTCGCCTGAAATTTACAACTGAAGGCCCATGTTGAGCAATATTTACACATTTTTGGCGCTACTTTTACCTGACACTTGTGCCCAAGACAACCCAATAATTCTCACAAAACGAATTTAAAATTATCGTGGTGCCGGAATGTAACAAATCTATTTTCAGGTCTCACCCAGTAAGGGGGGCATGCGGTGCGTCAAGTGTTGCAGTCTAAAGATCCCTATTTTGCCGGGGGAAGGAAACCACAGAAAGGGTGATCCATTTTGCTTCCACTTTTACACTTGATCCTAAGCACCTCTATTCTGCTGAAAATGATATTACTCAAGGCGATATGAAATCTTGCAAGGCATGCTCCCCCCCTACCTGATGAGACCGCTATGTCTCCCCTCAATGTCTCAAGTCTACACGAACCCCTTTTCGGCTAAATAATGCACTTGAATGAGCCGATTTCGATAACGTGAATGTTTACCCTTACGTACCATTAAATTTTGATGCTTGAGAGCACATTTCGTAATTACCTTGGCGGGGCTTATTGCGCTCCATAATGAAAGCACACGTTTTAATTGATCAAACAATAATGAAGGATGCAAACGAAGCCACAAAGGGCCCTCAAAAGTGGATCCGCGCTAAACGTACAGATGGTGTACTTACCCCACATCTCTCCCACCTCCCCTCCCCCGTTTTAGTTTGGGACTGAGAGGAGGTCCCTTGGAAAACAAGGACATCCATTGAGCCCCCGTGGTCAGACGCGACCAACGTTAATGTGCACTGAGGGATTCTCCATGGTTTCGTGCCATTTCACTTATACCCCACTTCTGAAAACGAGAAGAGCGTCGGGCGCAGACCACACACCACAAGTGACGACGCCCAAAAGAACGCGGCTCTTTTCATCTTGCCGTCGTCACTTGTCGTGTGTGGTCTGCACTCGACGCTCTTCTCGTTTTTTGACGACACCAGCTTTTTCTTTTCAGCGCGGCAGCTTACAGCCAGGAAATCTCGAAGTATCCCTCAAATAAGTGCTATTTTTGATGGTGAAACCCTTCGTGGTCAAAATATCAAAATTCACCACCTTTGAAGACCTTCGAAAACTTTTTGAATTGCCTTTTTAATTGCAGTGGTTTCATCGCAAACTGTGCATTTCTTTCCCGTTTAGTTACAGTAGAAGTTCATAAAGGTTCCAGCGAACTATTTGACACTGCCGTGCACTCTCGCTCCCCTGAATGGCTAAATAATTTTAGAGGGTTGTGCTCCCCTCTAAAATTATTTAGCCATTCAGGGGAGCGAGAGTGCACGGCAGTGTCAAATGGTCTGATCTGGTACTCTCCTTGCGAGGCTGCAGTAAAAAAGGTGCAGTGGCTTAACCTACTGCCAAGATAACTCCTTTCAGCCTTGTGGTTGAGTGCTGATATCGGCTAACCGGTTCGTCATGTCATTAAAGTGATTGCTGACAAGCTATGGTAAGTATACCGTGAAAAGCTGAGCTGGAATGAAAAGGTGGCCAGGTAGCGTAACTGGTAGCGCACTACCCCGGTAAGCAGAAAGTGCGGATTGAGTCCCATGTGGGGCGAAAGTTTTGCCGACAATTCAGCATTCTCAGCATTGATAAAATCGCTTGAGTTGCAAATTGGAATTGAATTTCGTGAATTCTAATGTTGAGGAAATTTACTCGGCATATCTAAGTAACAGTTAGAAATACTTTGTAAAGCAACGCAGTATGGTAATCTGGTCGCTTTGCTTGAAAGGAATGGATGAGCTTCAATGTTGGGGCTCAGTTTCTGAACACACTACCATGTTATGGACGTCTTCAAGGCCTCTGAAAGATGGATAGAGACATGCAACGACGGAGAGTAGGAGAGAGGGGCGTGCGGTGTAGTGTTAGCCGGAGAATGATGAGAATAAGCCTGTAGAACAAATCAATTTTTTGTGATATTGTGTGCATCTCACCTTTCTGATCATACCATTTTCGCCTTTCTTCTCATCTTTCTTCAGTCGCAGCTTCATACCTTTCAAAACTCGAAGCTATATTTGTTAATTGGCGACGATTCCATAACTTCTTTCGATTGAAACGTTCATGCATGTACACACAAGGATGTTCAGAAGTCCAAAAAAGTAACTTGTCCAGTATTTCGAAAGAAGCTTCTAATAGAGTTGGGCGCAGTAAGAAGAGGATTAAGAAGTAGACATGGACACCT
>KZ347114.1:6044-23792 GCA_002352805.1 Teladorsagia circumcincta | reverse complement strand
TCCACAATTTCTTTACATACAGCGACATAGTGGTATAGCATGAGAACCTGAAGCATTATGCGATGAAGTTCTGCCCGCATCATATGTAATCCCGGAGGCTAGGCACATTTCTGAAAGTGGACTTAGATGCTTAGCGATTTTCCCTTTCTAAAATCAGCTAGTCATCAGATTTGCTATAGTAGGTCCCACATCACACACTACGCGCTGCGGCTCGTCCGCTGACCGGTCTGCGTCTCTGCCTTTTCTTCGCGCGATGAGTCTCCTGTCGGGTATTCGAAAGTTTTCTACAAGATTTTATGATAGAATCTTATGAGTGTCGCTGGGAATCGGCTCAGGTGTGGGAACCCTCAAAGTCTCAGAAGCCAGCCTTCAGTTCATCAGCGAAGCTTTTCTTAGCTTTTCTTCTTAGCGAAACTTCTCCGAAGGGTGACAAGTTAATTTAAATTGTGTATGTTCCGATCTTGAATGTAAGGGAAGTGGAGTGGGACCTCTTTAGTCGATGTTCTAAAACTTAAGACCTTTCCGAAGGGAATTGTCAGAATTGGAGAAAAACTAAGAAGTGACCGCCAGAAAGCTGGAACGCCTGAAGTATAGCCTCACTCGGGAACATGCCGAGGATCCAAGTAAGTCCTACCCGTCTTCCAGATCAACGACATCTCATTGTTTACTACGGCACTTGTCAACAACAAATTTGGCCCGTCAAGCTTTTCACAGCTACTTCTGGCAGTTTCTGAGACAAGGCCCAGTAGCGGGCGCTTCCACGGCGAATTGGTTCACAGCCCAACCCAAGCGTAATGAGCGCCTGTGGTTACGAACGCTAAGATTTTCGCTTTTGGAGGTCCTGGGAAGTTCCATAGAAGGTCCAGCATCTTCTGTAGTAAATTTTGTACAATACCGTGCATGATGACCAAGTTGCAATGATGGAAGAGGCTGCTTACTGAGACTCTGCCAGCACTTGGAAAAAGCAGAGGTGATGGAAGAGTGCCCTACATTGACTCCCTAATATGAACTCTCGAGAGGAGTGTCGACAACAACAACCCAAAAAAAAAACAATTTTGCCATGAAGGTGACTGGTTCCCGATTTCGTTAAATGTTACGGTGTCCCTAGGCCGGGGGTCGAAGAGCAAGATGCAGTCATGTGTGCCAAGGGCTCGGAGATCGGATGGGCCACATACGTCACGAAATTTCAAAAAGCAAAAGTCGTCAGTGGGTCCCTAGGGATTCAGGAGAGTCTAAGGAATGACGACGGGTGGAACCTGTCATGCTACCAACGAACGACCCACATGCAATAGTGATCCAATGGGTAGCACTCGTTAGAAGGGACAAATTATGGGTGAGGGCCCTCAAAAAAAAATTCAGAATGCCAGACTCCCGGCATAAGAAGCTATCACGGTGGTCCCACACCCTATTTCCCATTCTGATTTGCGACGTGTTCTATTTAATTATCACCTTTCCTCTCATGAAAACTATTCTAACAAGGAAGTGAGGGCAAGGAAGTTGTTAGGCTCCTGTTTGGGCAAATCTGTCCCGTTCGAGGTGAGAGCTGAGTGGCGCCAGAGTAAAGACCTCGGTGATAGCCATGTGGCCAAACGCTGAGGAGTTCTAGTGATCCCTGAAGAATCAGTGTGAGATGAAAAGCGAGGGTGCCCTGAGCAGAACTCGTTCAGGAATACTGATGGGCTGAACACCATGGAAAGTTTAACAGCATTTCGAGACCAGAATTATAATTCAGCTCGGGGTAATTTGTCAATTTTTGCATTTACTTCGTGTCTCCATGGATGCAGATTCCTCACTAAATACTCTGGAAACACGGGACTGAGCGCGGGTAGATTTGCTTAATGAGGGATGATGGTCCCTGAGAGCAATTTTTGAAGTGATTCTTATTATTTTGCAGCATCGCCAGCTGCTTTTTGAGTGTGCGAAGCTCGAAGTGATGGCGTAAGATCGAATGAACTGCACTCGAAGCTCTTTGATTTTCATTCAGTTCACACCCAGCTACCAGGGTTGGGTTAATGATGGGGTAATCATGCTCCTTCTCGGTCTTGCTGTTTCGTGAATAAGTTTGTCCCAGGTGTGTGGCGGCCAGTTCGGTTCCCATCTCCCTTTCCTTCCCTGCAAGGGAAAGATCAGGTTTGTCTGAGAAAAGATACAGTAGGGTGGCAGCATAGCGCGCTATTGCTCCATGTCCTAAACTGAAAACAGTCAGACGATGCCCTACAGCAGATGGAAGGTGACGAGGCGTGCCAGATAAGCAATAAACTGTTGGAGGCGCTCAAAAGTAAAGCATTGGCGCAGACCAATCCCTTTTTGGGATGCGCCACGCATTCTACTTCCATTCAGAATCGTGATGGTGGAAAGCGATTTGGACTTGCGGGGTTGAGCAGATGTACAACTCAGCGTTGTCATCCTGCCAGGTAAGTTTGCTGCTAAATAGGCAACCTCGAAGGGGTTCAAAGCTTCATTGACTTGAATCACGTGAGACAACAGAATTTGATCCACACACCGCGCGTCTTGCCACTACATCACTTGCGTTCCAAGAGCGTTTTAATGGGGTAACATATCTGCTGTTTCCATCGGTAAATTAGACATCCTTCAGGGGATTTTTCGCAAAGCAAAAAACGTCAATCAAACAAAGGCGGGTGGAGAGCGACAGGAGACATCTTTTCATTGCCGATGCAGACGAAACGTCTTCAATTAGACCATGTCAACATCAGTAGAAAGCTACTCCCCCAACACTGCTGGAATTTTGAGCTATTATTTACCAGAAACGTAAAAAATGTAAAACTACGTTCTGTTGGTACCGGACATCGCTCCCTCTGAAGATCCAAGAGCGAAATTCATCTGCCACAAAACTGTCATTAAGCATACTTTTTTAAACGCTGTAATCACCTGTGGGTCCCATGTAGTAATTGAATGTCTACAATATTGCTGCTAAAAAGTGGTATAGCGGATATGGGCCCTGTCTATTACACAAGTTGGACTTTGGATCGAATACCGGTACGACCTTCCAATTTTCCAAAATTGCTGTCGGTCTCTCCTGGTCTACATGGCTAGTTCAAGCACTCATTGTCGCCGTCAAACGCTCTGCGATCCCAGATACAAGTCGATTGTGTGGCACATTCCGATCACTGAGCGCTCTTTTGCCTATTTCAACAAGATCAAGCGTTACCCAATCTTGCTTTGTTTTTGTGAACATAATAGATCCCACATCTGGAGGATCCATACTGTTCAATGCTGACCTACATTGACGAATCATTTGTCGTCCCAAGATTGACTATCTCTCAATAAACTTGTTCGGGAGGATGAAAAGGCGCTAAAAGCTCGCTCGGCCCCTAACCCACACTTACGTCCGCGAGCCCTCCTTCCGCTATAGCTGCCAGGTGCGGTTTATGTCAGTGGCATGGAGCAACTAGAGCGAGTTTCTTGAATCTCATCCAACAGGCCTCAACTCTATTCCAAGGTATAATGCGACCGAAATAGCGATGGTCTTTATTCGAGCGTAATGGGGTTTCTTTCTCTTTTCCAGACCACTCCCCACCTCCAGCTTCATTACTGAAAGCGCTTCCACCCCCCCCCCTTATCCCGGGGCTTTAACATCGAGTGGCTTCTTGCTGTAAGCCCTTAAAAAAGAGCCCACACATAACGAACCCGGTTCTCGGGTATCTGGACGGCCATAATGAAAAGCAAACTGGTGTTTCGTGCGCGATTCAGGGAGTGCGGAAGAGAACCCGAAAAAAAAACTAGGAAACCCAGAATAAACACAGCACTATCTGACTATATTAACCACATTCGTCATAGTTATATTTGGGTATGAATTAAAGAATGAAAGTGAGTACTGTGGAAGAAAGTGCAGTACTTTAGAAAAAATATCAAAAGCAGAGGTGTGGCACAACAGCGTACCACATCACCTTGCGCGGCCTGCAAAACACGGCGCCCTTCAAGACCGCGCCGTCATCAAACCATTAAAATAACCCGAAAATGCCATGCCAAACTGGCATTAGCATCATCACAGTAAACGGGGCACAGTTTAGGACTGAGCTTGGAGGATGCAGGAGGTCTTCAACGCACTGCCACCACCATTCGTATCCTGCGATAGAGCCCTGACATTAATTCTCAAGAAAAGGTAATCACTCATCAATCCCTCCACAGACGTCCTCAGTGGGTTTTCATTTTATCGGCCTGCATTCCTTCAAGACTGAATGAGATTCGAGAGAATGGATTGGTTTAATACCACGGAGGTTTTTCCATGCACAGCTCTCGCTAATTAATTGGATGTCCCGTTTAATCTCGACGGGCGCTGTTCTATAAGTGCAGCCCATCTTCAATATTTCCAGAAAGAAACCAATTCAATTTTAATTCCGCCCTTTCCAAAGGCACCACAAAAGCGGCTCCAACGCACAAAATTGCGCATATCGTTGTGAATTTTCCGGCAGAATAAGCCTACATGAAAAAGCCATTACCAATGAACATAAATCGTATCGTGCCGTCATTTTTGCCGTGTTCAATCCAGTCACTGGTGCCGTGATCACTTCCTTCCATATCGATTATGCCGCCATGGCTGCGTTCAACCTATGCTGCTCTGCCGGTAATGCCGCCGTGGTTGCCGTGTTCAATCCCGCAGTCACATGAGAATGCCGTGATAACTTCCTTTTCTATTGAGGGCACCGGAATCACAGCTATCCTTGTCGTTCCGGTGATTATCGATTTGTTCGGGAGGGCGGTAGGAAAATACCCATGAATTCTGAAAACCTCAAGAACCTACCCCTTATTGCCGAGATCGGTCAACATGATTTATTACCGGAATCTTGTTGCCTCACTTTGAAGTCCAACAAACCCTCCTTTGAGACACTTCAAAATAGTGACACTACATGAATACTCTACTGTTTGAGTGCGACGAATGGCTTTGAGAAGAAGTTATCCAGTATTTTTAAGTAATTGAAAGCTAACCAGGGAGGTAGGTAAAAAGAAGATGAACTTGCGGACGTGAGATTCGAAAGCCTGACATCGTCGAGCGATACATCGATAGCTTAGGAAATGAGGAATTCAAGGTGCCTCAAGCTGTATAAATGAAAGGAACAAAGCGATCGACCGACCACTATATAACGCGCCATGCATCCGATTTTGCATGGGGATTTCCGATTGCCTGTCAGCTCCACTCGAATCCGATCCGTGGGTTGTACACTCAAAGCGATATTTACGCCCGCTGCACTATCACGACCTATGGATATTAAAAGTGTTTGGGCAAAAGGAAAAAAGGCTAGGCAAAATTTTCCAAACACCTTTGCACTGGAAGGCTCACAACATCAAGTAGAGTAAAAGCAAGAAGAACACCACTTGTACTTGTGGGGGCGCTCTTCCGAGGGTAAGGGTGAGGACCGTTGCGTGGTGAGATTGCAGAGACCCAGATGGGTTAGCGGACGAGTCGCAGCGCGTGCTGTACGATATGAGAGGTAGTATGATACACTTTAAGATGACGCTGAATCGATATATTGCGCGCTGCGACTCGTCCGCTGATCCGTCTGCGTCTCTGCTATTTCGCCTAGCGACGGGCCTTCTGTCGGATACCCGAGGGTATGTAAAGGGTACGGGTTTTTTGTGTGGCTGACTTATCGTGCTTTGACTTGCGTTTATCTGTGGTACCACAGTTCCTTGCAGAATCCGCTACAATCTAAAACGGCACAGTGGAGTGGCACTTTGCAAAATGGAGTCCCAAAATACGACTACAACTTTGGCTTGAGGTTAATATTCAATAGGAATCTATCGCTGAGAAATCTTCTATGGCTTAGCAATCAACTTCAAGACATAGTCCCTACAGCGCAGACTAGTACATTGTACATAGAAAATACATTCAATATTGCAGAGGGTTGTATGCGAACAATCAAAGAAATACAGAATGAAGAAAAACGTTATTGTTGGCATTTTCCGAGACCACACCGGTGCGGCAGAAATGAGTGTTTATAACTTACCCATAGGAGGATCTACGCGTACGCATGTGGCTCTTAACATGTGCAGCTCAGGTTCCCCACAAATTGAACACTGGCAGAAGTTCGCTCTATTCAGGTCTACCCAGACGACACTAGCTCATGTGATCTTCTCTACTGAAATCATCGCGGCTCAATACAAGTAGGATGGGCACGCCGCATTTTTGGAATACGGTATGTGCAAAATGTACGTATGTACGTGGAGGGTGGTGCTTACTGAAATGACGGACGACGTTATGAAGAGACTCGCACATCCTAACTTTTCACTTTGTCAGTGACTGCCCTCACCCTCGCCCCAACCCCGAAATTGGCCACACTCCCCCTGGCTCACGTTCCCTTGATTCTCTTGACACCACAGAAGCGGGCAGTAGCGGGTGGTAGTCCTCACGTACATACGGCTACCGTTTTCAAAAAATACGGTTTGCACATCCCACTGTATTGCGCCAATATCACTACTATATCCACAATTACTTATGAGTCAGAATGACATGCAAATGAAGAAGAAATTGTTCGGGAGAAAGTTAACAAAGAACATGACATCATTTATGAAATCAGGAAACTTAAATCCGGAGAATTTTTAGATGACCTGGTCAAGCAGTGCAAAGGAGAAAAGGGTAGTCGCTCTGCACTCGGAATATCTCCTAAAAAGTGTGAAGTTATCGTCGACGAATAGGAATTGCTGGCCTATGGGAGTCATTTGTCACAGAGGGCGGAGGCCTCCACAGGAAAAGCTATTGCTCTCCACAACAGATAGATTTGAGTTGATCTGGAAGAAAAAGGAATCCCTCGACGAGTGTTCCACCGGCGCTACCGCAAAGACTGACGCATAGCTATAAAATCGAACTTCGACGAAGAACTGCAGCAGAAGGAGTGCACCTCACGACGGAGCAACACTTCGAAGTCGGACAGAGAGCCAAGATTCCAGAGGAAAAAAAGGAAGTACGAAATAATATCAGTACGAACAATGAGGAATACGTATTCAAAAGTTCCAAGAGTGGGGTGCTCGGAATTAGCAAGAATCACTGCACAAGAGAAGAATGGTCGTGCAACTTCGCTGCCGACACATCGAGTTGCCAAAATTCGCCTTTTCGCCTCTGAACTGAGAAAGAGTTTTTAGCGCTCTTGCAAAAGACAGCTTCCTGAAGCGTCGACTGACAGGCCTCACGCTGTTTGACTTCTCCAGTTAATTTATTTTTAAGTGTTTGACCAGACTTCTTGACTGCTCGCGACAAGAAAGCCTGGCAATTGAATGCTATCGAAGTTTGTAGGAGGTGTCGTCAACAATTGCAAACGATGGCCAACGATAACAGCCATGGGACCGTTGGGTAAAATCTCAGCCAAAGGACATGTGAACTCGGGGATATCTTTGGAAACCTCCACGCCAAGATTGTTAGTCACTTGCACGCAATTAGAAACAACTGAGGCTCGTGGATTTACCACTTTACTACTGGTTTGTGCTATAAAACTCCGCGAGGCTACCAAGGCACCACCAGTCAGAAATACGACCGATTTTTTTCACCGCGCTAAAAAATGGGGTTGAGAACGTTACCATTTCAGATTTCTGCAGTTTTGGACCACTGACAACACCCAAACGCAACAAAAATCTCCTAGGCCAACAAAGAACTTGCGCTTTTTTTTAGAAAAAAAATCCTTCCCAGGCGTTTGCGGCAGGACTGTACCAAGCAAAGCCATCACGGTTGAACCGAATGCACCAGGCTGAGAATTTTGAATTTCTCGTTATGAAGACGAGACCTTTCGCCATTCCACTGCAATTTTTCTCGCTGGTTTTAGAGAGAAAGGATTCCGAATATTTTCGGCAGAGCCCGAGTTTGATGACTAGACGCACAGCTCCTGCTTCCTTCGAGGACGTGCATTTAATGCGTGGAAGAAACTGACTTTGAAAAAACGAAAAAGGGCAGTTTCACCACATTAGCTGTGCCGCTTGTTGTTGAGGATTTACTGCTAAAGAACGAAGGCAGAAGCTATTTGCAAAACTTCTCGTTCGCAACCTGAGTTCACACCAGCGCACAGAAGCAGCGATGCTGAATTTTGTAATCTAATTCTGTAATTCTCACCTATGAGCCATGCATGTCTTGCCCTACTATGTTACTCGACAACAAAGGGGCTTCATAAGGTGATCGTAACTTCTCACTTACACACAAACTAAATAGGGTAACTGCAATAATGTGGGAGTCATCACGGCACTCTCAATAGTCAATGCGATTGAACACGGCGATTGAGATCTGGTGGTAAGGAACAGCGCACTAAATCCGCTCCGATAAGAAATGGGAGTGATCACGGCATTCTCAAAAACCACGAGGACCAATCACGGCTGACCTGTGCGTTCGAAAAGAACTGAGAACTGTGACATTCTCCTCCTCAATTGGCAGCGTGTGGAATTAAACACGGCATTCAGGGGAGGAAGCTGGACTGTGAACGGCGATCTCGACGCCCTTGACAGGAAAAGGGACTGATCACGGCACCATCGTTATTAAGTATGATGTTTGCACAATGGTATGACTTGGGTAATCCTATGGATTTAGCTAATAACTCGGTATCTTCCATAAGAAGTGGGAGCGATTACGGCACTCCCAACAGCAACAAGTCAAAATGACCATGCTGCTGCTCGAAAAGGAGCAGCATGAATGAAGATCCCAACCATTTCACATGTCGAGATTCTCCCAGCCAGACATCCTCTACCACCCAGCTGGAATCTCACCCACGACTCTTCCCACCACTTTATCCCATCCTACAGTGCGTTTCAAAAATATGTGGACCCCTCAAAATTGTCTCTCAATTTTGATGACGTGCCTATTCGTAACAGGCTTCTTCCCGAAGACGAACAATCTCAGACCAGTGCACTGCATCATACTAGACATTCCGATCGAGAAATCGCACGACAACTTGGCTGTTCCCTTCCATGCATTGGAAGATTCATCCTAAACCCGGATAATTATACTTAGCACACTTTTGGAGCCACCCACGATCTTTGACTGCTAAGAGCGACAAAAGAGTAGCCCGCATTCTGTCGAATTCTTCATTGTCTGTCCGAGCTCGAATGGGTTTACCACCATGGTTTGAGAACGGCCTTTTGGCACCTCATCTGCTCAAATGAATACACCATTCTGTAGAGGCTGAGAAAAGCTGCTCAGCTCGAGGCTCAGTACAAGTTAACAAAATTGGAGTCTCGTAAAAACATGGCAACATAGAACAGGACGCAGGGATACACGGAGAATTTTCTATTTTCAAAACAAAAAACTTTTTATGCATATTTTCTACTTAGTCAATCTCAGCTTATGAAAAGAGTTCAATCTCGACGAGCCGCATGGATTTCATCACTACTGGAGGGACTTGCCGGTGAAGCGCTCAGGTTCTCGAGAAGAGGCCCCTTGATGGTCTAAGGCAGTTTCGCAACCAGCTGGAAGTTCGAAATGGTGCTGAAGCGATAGACTGACTTGTGTGTACTCCTTACTGCAACCCTTTAGGGAACCCTTGTTCAACGAATTTGCTTTGACAACCGGCAGTAAAGAACTGCGGATGAAGTGAAGGCGGCTGTAAAGGCTATAAAGGCTACTTGGTCCAACACCGACGAAGCAACTATCGCAAATGTGGTTCAGACTATGCCGTACAGGATGTTTGAGCTAATTAGACACTCCGGCCCCACCGATTCCCGATTTCGATTTCTCAAATGTTTTTATCTCTTGTTAAGTTGTTGTGTTTGTTCTCTCTATCTCTCCACATACTTTTGAAACAAAAAATCCACTCAATTTAAGTGAAGCGATATTACCTGCTCAATTCGCATAGCTAGGTTGTCGACTACGAGGACTCGACTGGGTAGGATTTCATAGCACGAGGCCTCCTAGTCACCTTTTAAACGTGAATTTTGAGGTGTTCACATACTTTTGAGACGCCTTTAGCTGCCTTATTAAAAAGCCATAGCTCAGTATTGAAATCCTTTGGTGGGTGGATGGACAGGAAACGCGGGGAAGTTCCCAAAATGCCCTCCATTTTTGAAGTGTTTGTAGTGTTTTGAAAAAAAAAAATTCTGAATTTTGCTAAGAAAATTTTAGAATGCTCACTAGGCCTTATTCCCATCTCCTTCGAAGATCTTCTCCATCAGAACAACTCCTTTGTTAACACTAACACAATCCACATACGTCTAAGAATTCTTACTTATAATTTGAAAGGAAGCGTGATATTGATTATAATGGCCTGAACACGGCGATCACGGCACTTCCCAGAAACTAAGTTAAAGCCTGCGGTCTCATTGTTCTCATTACAAAAAGGGAGTGAGCACGGCAGTCTCGTTCACAGGATGAATTCAAACTGGGGCCGTAAGGTATGCTCTCCCGAATAGGGCAGGGTCCCCATCCTCGTAAGGTATGCTCTCCCCGAAAGCTTTCGGGGACGCCATAGTCGGCGAGATCCGAATTGGGACCCCCAGCCCCGAAGAGCCCCTGTATGGCTGACTCCCCTAGGACGCCCCGCGAGCATACCCTACGGCTGTTTTCGGGGATGCCATAGTCGGGGTGACTTGAATCGGGACGTCCCAGCCCCAAACAGGAGAGCATACCTTACGGCCCCTGGCGACTGTGATCACGGCTCTTCCTAAATCGGTTGCCTGGTTATCAGCAGTGCCGTGATAACTCGCACTTCTTGTCAAGCACAAGGTGCAAAATTTCGGGAAAGGGAGTCGCATCCGGTGAATCGGCAGAAGTTTCTCGAGTGAGGTGAAGAGAGCATTGAATGAGCCATCAGCTGCACAGACGTTTACAACGCAATGAAGTGTTAGGAGCCCCGTGATAGGATCAAGCTAGGTGAAAAGAACTAGCGAGAATAAGGATTTACACGCTTCAAATTTTCAAATGCTAACATGTCTACGGGCAGTAATCTGTTTGTGGAGGTACCGCAGATTTACTACCAAGATATTCTTTTCGCCCTTACTCGGAGTAATTAGCTTGTGACGAACAATTTTGAGCCACAAATTTCTGCTAAGCCGGCTGGAATGCTGAGAAATTAGCTTATAAATGAAGCCATAGCCCACGTACAGGACAGGTCAAGCGTGAAGCAAATAAACAGCGTTCGGAAAACCCTATCGGTGAACAAAGGATTCTGAGGAGAAACGTAAAAGACTCAATCGATCGATAATCTGTCAGGGATAAATATAAATCGCAGCTTCGTATAGTCTCTACTCAGAGGGATACTGTGGGATTTTTCTGACTAATTCCCCAAAAATTGCAATTATATGCCCAACCATCCGGAAGTAGCACGATGAAAGCGAAAATCGGAATAAAAACAGTAATTATAATAAAAGCATTTCAAAAAACTGACCTTTTTGCCAGTCCTCTTGATCCAGTCCAGTCGCATCTCTTCCTCAGTGGGATGATGATCTGGGTGATGACAGTGTTGTGATTGATAATCTTTTCTTAGCTTCCGCTCATCGCGTTTTCTGAAACAACAACAATTGAAAGTGTGTGAAATAGAGCCCAGTTCTTCACCCTCCACAGGGTAAGCTAAATTCCCAATATGGCTCGAAAAATGCGTATGCCTGCAATCAGAAAAACAGAGCCGCTTTGTAGTCGTAAAATATGCTTTCAAATAAAACACAGTATGCAATGGGTAATTTTCATTTTTCATGTACAGAAGCATTCCAAAACTAAACGCAAACAAGAAATATCGAAATCAGCCTGCAAAGTAAGACCAAATGCCGAGAGGAGGATGACTACGAGGGCGAAATGCCGACTAAACACGAAGGGCTTTCGCCGACCCCCCACGGTGAGCCGCTATTCAGAGACATCAAACAGGAGCCCACGGCAACGTCAAAGATCTTTATTTTCACCCTTGGGGGGTATTTATAACGTTTTTCTATTCTTCACTATTTCACGAGTGAGCTGTCTAGCCGATGTTCTCACCCGGAGGGATAAAACGGCCCAGGATTCAATCCCCGCAACGCTCGCGTAGTAAGCCCACATGCCACAACCCTACTTGTACCCTTCGCCTTTAGTTTATTGAATTCGAAGAATTATGTTAGTAATTTTGCGGCTTGAAAGCGGTGTGGGAGCTCGGAACTCTACAGATCGGCGACACAAAGTCGTGGGTAACGCATGGGTAACGCTGTGCATCATTTCAAATATTAGTTGTCACTCTTTCTCATGAATTCAGTTAGAATTTATAAACACATAATGAACAAATTTCAAGGCTATTAGGAGTCTCATGGTTTCTCTGACCCTAAAATGTTCACAGAACGTCCTAAAAGATTGATGCCGACTACCCTGTGGGGTAATGCCAGGACTTCCACGAAAAGGAGTGCAAAGTCCAGGGAAGTACTAGCGCCTCCCTGGTCAGCAAGGGAGAATCACGGCAACTCCCACAACCTACAAGCCACCAACTATTTCGCGATCTGCTTTTACATTAAAAAGATCTTAAAAGGACCCGCTTGACTCACTAAGATGCTGCTGGGGATCTCGGGCTGCCACTTGATAAGGGGTAAATTGCAAGGAACCAGAATGACTACTGGCACCACCTCCACCTTGACTTCGCCAAAGATATCGTCAACAGCAGCGGCTTTACCCAAGCGGAACGAACACCTACCGATTTTGGCCGCTAGGGGTGAAAACATCGAGTTTTTATCTGAATTAATACCACAAACACGCAAAATATCCCTCGGAAGAGCATTTCTCATGGATTTCTGTTTAGCATCAGCTTAGTCTGGCTAGGTCTAGGCCAACTCTGTGTACCCGTCTAGTCAGAGATCTTAGCATGACGAACGACTTCCGGAGCCGAGCTGTAGGTAAACGAGCGATTACGCGGGTATTCAGGAGTGTCAAGGAAGTGATGAAGAAGACGAACAGCGTCCGATCTACGACTACTTCCTTCGTGTACCTCAGAATATACCTGAGAGCGGAGGTCTCTCCGTAAACATGCGAGCATGCATTCAGCGAGTTGTAGAGAAAACAGCGGACTCTATGAACCCCACAGCCACACACACACACACGTGTTCCCAAACACCATCTGGGGTCGGGTGCAGGAAGGCCCGATTCGGGGATGGGTCCTCAAAACCCTGCATCACTGGTCCTTCCTCTATTCTTGATCATGAGAACTGCATCACTGACCAGAGCTTTGGGGATCTCCGAGATGGGCCTTGCTCCACCCGGCCCCTGAGGACCACGTTAGGAAGACCGTCATGTGGAAGGCATGGGGTGCCACATGCAGGATAAAAGCCATGAAGGCAATGGGGAAACCTTAGAGAAAGAATTCAATGCAAGGGAAAGGTCTGGGGGTCATTGGCGTCATGCATGACTGACCGGACGGCACAAGTCAATAATTTTGGTCAAAAATAGATAATAATCAAATTCTTTACCACACCTATAACTTCTGTAAGGCGTACGTGACTGAGTAATATAAACTCGTTTCATTTCCTATGTGAAATCATAGCAGATGCAGAGTTAATTTGAGATTCAATCGGTAATCCAAACCTTTTTTTAGTGTTGATTTTGAGAGTCATGTTGAGCAGAAGGAAATCGAGCTGAGCCGGAGAAGGCCGAAGGGTGTGGGCTGTGAGATTCTGCCGCGCTCACTGGCCACACCCTTTTGTTTTTTCGGTTTCCGTCCGGGTGCTGTTAAGCACGAATCATGCTCAGCAACGTCATCAAGAGCGCAGCGCTACCGCAACCCCTCGGGCCACATAAGGACCTAGCCGATGCCTGGGGGAAGCCTAATACTCTACTCCGGGCGCTCATGTTCTTGGGGGGGAGGGGGTGGACATTCAAGTTAGTCAATTATTGTGCCTGGGACCAAGCCATGGGCAATGACAGGGATCCTGGATGGGAGATGTGAGCAAAATGTACTCTCCTTGGGTCCCTCGCCTGTCCTAGGCTTACCATTAGTTCAGTGTCATTTACCATCGGCCCTTCTGTGATGTCCCCCCCCCCGCAAGGAGATGAGCGCCCTCTATGCAATTCCATATATGTATTTAGTCCATGCAAAAGTTTTGCTATGCTCGAATACGCTTCGAATTCGTCCAAAACTCACTAAATCGATTAGCGACAAATTCATGGCGCGGCACGCGTTAAGTCCGGACGAGATCGGAGAAGTTGGGTGGGTGTGGAACATTCTCAGACAAGCTTCATCTCTAACTACGCGTACTTCACGACGTGGGAAAAGGCACTGTTGTGCAGAAGATATGCAGAATCGCTCCTCGGATGGTTTGGATCGCCATAATGAGACCCTGAAGCAGGGAGTTATAAGGGGCTGAGAAACATTTTGGTTGGCGAGAAAGGATCGTAAAATAGGAAATCCCTTTGAGTTCGAGAGCTCTAGAACCTTGCTTAGATGGTGTCTTGCTTCCGGCAAAACAGGAGCACCTTCTTCCCAGGGAACCCAGCTAACGACCTTATAGTTGGTGCCGTAGAAGATATAGCTCTTACCCCCCCCTAGTCACTGAACCTTGTAGAAATTTGTTTCGATTAGAGGTAAGAATAAACAGCGGATGGATGGCGGAGTGTTCAACACCGCTGGACTGTTCCTGCTCGAGGTGCCCTTACCGAATTCCAAGACGGCAGCCTCCGACTTCTCATAGTTTTTTGCTGAGAACATAGTGAACAGGCGGGCTGTAAGTTGAACCGAAATTTGGACCGAGGGTCTCGCACGCATTTTGAGCCTCGAGGATCGGTTCGTAGATATGACTGACCAAAAATCTTCTCCTCCTCAGTCTTAGTCCCGCGCATAGCAGGGTCCGCTGATGATTTCCCAGAAATGGCAACATAATTAACCGTGAAACCAGGCTGTAGCCAATTCACGGATTCCATGGGTTATTTACGCGGTAGAATCCGATTATGGAGCAAGGAGGGAACCAGTTCATAGAAACACGACGGTCCATAGAAATTTGGGACTCGAAATTTTGCACTAGCATAACTATTCCCCTGAAAAGTTTGGAGATAGTATAGCTACTGCAAAATGGTCAATTCTGACCAGTAGCCATTTTTAGCACATGGCAATTCTGCAGGCATCACACATGAACTGTGCGTCCTCAGAATTCGCGCTATCCGGAGGGAATGGACGAGAAATGAGCGACGTTATCAAGATGGCGCAGTTGGATTCCTTTCAACGACATCAAAAACGGCGCAGTTCACTCCTGACCCACCAATCTGACGCGACTGGAACACCTATGGCTTTGATAGCCGAACCATGACGCTTACTGCCATACTTCTGCTTAATCGCTTAGTATAGCAAGCTCCTTCTCACCCATATGCAAGAATAGCCACCGAATCTCCTTCGCATTAGATTTCAGTTCAGTCCCCTCGAATTGAGCCTTTCATCCCTTAGTAATTAGCGTCTGGTCTGTTTACAACAGAAAGCAGTACCATGAAATCGTAGTCATGGTATCATGGCATAGTCATCGTAGTCATGACGCTAAATCTGTATAGATCTAGGCGCATCCATAAGGCTGGAGGGTGACCGGAGCCCTGGAGCCTCTGGTTTACAGTTCCTGGACTACGATAAGTTGAAGGAATTTACTGAGGACTTGGGGTGGGATGGCGAAAGAAGCGGAGAAACCGTAGAGAAAACAAGAAAAGGAGACCCTTTCTGGCCTTTGATTCATTCAAGGACGGGCAGCGGCCAACATGGCGGATATGTGGACGAGTTCACTACAGCGCGTTTGGCGGAAAATGCTAAACCATGTTCCAGCCGAGTTACTTCAGTTGTGACGCTGCTGACAACACAGCTCGTTCAAATCGCCAACCAGACTAGTAGGCGGATCGCTTTTGAGGCGGAGTACTTTTGAAGTCTTGCTCAGCAAACAGCGCACTTTTCGTCGTGGAAGCGCCATACCTTGCTCCCTTGGCATTCAAGTAACTGCGTCACGTGGTGCATATTCTTGCCCGATGCGCTACCCTTAATCGTAATCGCTTTCTTCGCTTCATGGACGTGTTCGATTCATATACCCGAATCGGCCGTGCTTTTTGAAAAAATCTATAACCATCAGGCTGTACAACTTAGCCAAATCCTTGGACTATTAGAAGGCCCACACGCATTCCCATGCAGCTTCTAGGAGACCTCGCAGGCTTCCGAAATCAAAAGTACCACTAAATTTCCATGCTGGTCAAACCTCAGAAAGGAACGCGATGTTGTGAGCAAGTAAGTTACTTTTCGTGTCCATTCAACCGTTTCATGTTTGGCCCTCTGGAACAATTACTCGGGCTTGACGGCCATTTTATCGGGCAAACACACCCGGTGCACATGTCCTCGACGTCAGGCGACATTAAGAAAGCTCTTAAAGGAACGTCAAAGCTACGAGGAGGCTCTGAGGAAAATAAAGGATACAACAGAGCCGTCGGGGAAAACCCGTGGAGTGCAAGTAATGCTACGGTAGGGTAAAGTCTTCCGGTAGGTCCACGTGCAGTACAGGACCACCACAAATATTGCATGCGGGACCTGAGAGTGAACAGAGTTAGACCATTCTTGGCCAGCTACTGAAGCTTACTGTACCTGCTTAGCGCTAATTTGATTATTGTCTTTCTTTAGTTTCAGGGTTCCGAACGTTCTCACGTACACACACACATGACTTTGAGGAGAAGAAAATAAGGCTCAAGACAAAGAAAGCAGCATTCGAGGGCCTGTCAAAGAGCAGGTTCCTGAACACAGATCCGTCCGCGATTAACGTTCGCCGCGTGGCGGGCCTCCTGACCACCACCAGCGCCTTCCATTCTCCATGCAAAGAGAGAAAACGAGTCCCGTAATTTACGCGGAAACCGCTGGCGTGACTGAGCACAATTTTTCTTCATGAAATTGCAGCACACTCATAAAAGGAGGTCATTTGCACAGAATTAGTGGTCCAACATTTTTTAGTATAGCCTATTCTTGTATGGATATGCGAACCTAATCGGCACATACAAGCTTCACGTTGAGGGCGATTTCTTGGCGCACATTCAATTTTCGAGGGAAAAATCGCGACACGATGCTCCTGATGCTGGACCTTTTGCAAAACTACAATGTCAAAATGTATTAGTTGCCTTGGTCGACCTTTTTAGGATGCGCCATGCACGCCGCATCAGTTCAAGTTGATGGACACTTGCATGCCGCACTGAATCCGCTCAGAAAAACTAGAAAGGTATAGCGCAAGCTTGGGAGCTTCGACTGGCATCGTTCCTGCTGTGTGCTTTTACCTAAAGTGATCCAAACATAACAAATTCGGGCATTTGGGCTCTTTCATAACACTATGAGGCTAGACTCTCTAACTATTGGGTTGAACCATAATTTCTGGCCGAATTTCGACACTTTCATTTCTTGAAGTTTTAACTTTTCTGAAAACCAATTGGTCAAAAATATACCCACCATCATAATCGCTGATATACATCCATTGGCTAGGAAACGAACGGATGCATTTCTCCCACTGTGAGAAAAGCTCACGAATGAAGAGTTTGGAGAGGTCGTTTTTGGTGTGCCTGTATTCAGTAAACTTTTTTCTCTCGTAGCTGCGGCGTTGGTGCACTGGGGAGGGGACAGTACGATAAAGTAATGTTGGGGCTATGCGATGGATGTGGTATCGCGATCCTGCCAGTTTCCCTCAGGAGGTGGCGAGTTTTCTTCGCAATGTGAGGTCGAGCGCTCATCCGGAGGAAGGAGATTTTGAGACGTTTTAAGTGGTTCTCTCGTGCTGCTGGGGCCAACTTCGGGAGTTACTCCATGGTTATCTTCGCAGTAGTTGTCTGTACAACATGAAGCGGTTCTCAACGCGCGATACCCGATGAAGCCTACAAATCGGGGG
>KZ347113.1:47385-57575 GCA_002352805.1 Teladorsagia circumcincta | reverse complement strand
CGAGTGAGCGAGCAAGGGCCACCTCTGCCAACATTACTCGAATAGCTTAAGTACTCCAGGCATCTATCGCGCCCTTACTTCATAGAGTAATGATTAGAAGTAAGTAAGAATGGAACTCGAAGAGCGAGCATGGTCTGATCAACTTCAACTTGACTCTGTTCCTGAGGGTTTGCAGATGAAAACCTACTCTCCACAATTTCGAAAAATTTCAATTCCTAGTGCAAGGATAGTACCTGTGCATAACACAAACATTTCGCGCGTGAAACAACTGGTTGAAAAGTTGTTATAGTGATAGAAACCAGCACTATGTGAGTGAAGTGGCAGAGCGACGCAGGCTTCTACTTGCCCTTCCTTCGAGCTGTGACGTCATTTTGACGTCACCAGCACGCGCTCGCGTCCGCACCGCCGGTGAGCTTTTCTCTCCTCCGTCGCCAACCATGAGTGGTTGTGGCTCCTTGCGCGATTGCTAATCAATATCCCGCATTTCGAAATCAATGCCGCGTCTTTACATTGGTTTTATTTGCTTATTTCATTCGATTGTTGTATTTCTATTTTTGTATTGACGCACATGCCTCTTATTGTATCAAAGCAAATGCGGTTGCAGCCGCATTTCTTGCCGGCACGAGCCAGCAAGAAATGCCGCGAAGCAAGCTAGTTCAGACAACTTGTTCACCAGGCGGAACCTATTTAGAAGCTTCGTCGCCGGCTTTCTTTGTTTTTTTTTCCTTCATTACCAGTCAATTCCCCATCTACAACTTCATTGCCGACCGCTTTACCCCTCGTAATCGTTCTGGGACTGTTGCTTTGAATTCAGCATTATCTCAATCCAGTCACTCGCACGTTCCAAGAGTAAACAGAGGTCAGAATGAAAAGAAATTTAGCAAATGGTGTAAAAGTAAAAGTTTATTGAGAAATCGAAGAAATAGGGTGGCAGCAATTTCATAGCATAAATTAAAAAAATGTGTAGATACCTAGCCTAGAAATCAAAAAAAATGTAGAAACGAGGCGTACACTTACGGAGCACCGCGCTAGAGCCATGATTCCTCACGTGAGTCGTAAAATAAAGCCACCCTTCCATGAATTAGCTTTGCTCTATTCAAAAAAAGGCCAATGCAATGGGACGAGCACACTAATTTTACGAACACGGTAGGCGCGAAGTGT
This sequence comes from Teladorsagia circumcincta, assembly GCA_002352805.1. Classification (NCBI taxonomy): domain Eukaryota; kingdom Metazoa; phylum Nematoda; class Chromadorea; order Rhabditida; family Trichostrongylidae; genus Teladorsagia; species Teladorsagia circumcincta. Next base: position 56,414 of record KZ347113.1, on the reverse strand, counting down.
ATGTAAGTGGGGCTGATTGACGTGACGACACGTTTTGGAATATCCACACATTCCAGCTTTTCACGCATGTCAAGTAGCTGCCCTCACTCCTCCCCCCCCGAATTGGCTACACTCCTCCTCCTGGCTCACAAGTTCCCCCAATTCCCGTGGCACCATAGCGGCGCGCAGCAGTCCCCACGAACACACATTTCGCGCCTACAGTACCCGGAAAATGCAGCTTGCCCATCCCACTTGTATTGCATCATAAGATTGCTCCATTTCGGAAAGAAATGCTGAAATACCTGAGTAGAGAAACAGCACCACTGCATACTGACAAACTGAACTGCATTTCGACGAGCAACTGGAAATCTTCGATGCTGACGTTCTGGTGATATAGGCCACATAAGGTGGTGGAGCAGTCATGTGATGCGATGTCGACGGACGTGCATCCTGAATCGATTCGGTTCTCCCATGCCAAAGTTCAAAGGTCATCCATGGTGTGGCAAGATTTTCACCACATAGTTCAAGGGATATAAAACAACGTATTTGCTTATGAAATAGTTTGCGAGAATAGCCGAAGCGCAATCCGATGACCTGGGCGCTAACGCAAGATACGGGGGCATCTTATAGGACTGGAAAAAATCTGTGTTATCGCGGCTTTCCGAGAATTACTATTTGAAAACTCACCATCCTCGAGCGATGAGAGACCGACGGATGCGATTGCTGCTCTCTAAGCTGCACAATCTCGTCATACATCTCTCTAAAAATGAAAATATTTTGTTGCTTCTATGAAAATTCCGTTCACGCTGCAACTCACAGTTGCATTTATCAACAGATAACGAGAACTAGAGAATCTGAGAACGCTTAGTATGCACAGAGAAAATTCTGAGTTGTACAGCAAAATGGGGACGGGAGCGCGTATTGCTTAGTTGAGCGAACATTCCGTGGTTGGGTAGGTAGGGGTTGTTGTGCGCAAAATTAAGTGAGGATGGAACGACTGGACAACAGTGAAGGCAGAAAGCGAAAATAAGTTGATAGGGACCCGTGAAGCATATAGTGCGCTAATCGTGTGAACCTGTCGCCCGCGGAGGTCTCATTGGTTTGCAGTTTCTCGATGTGACAAAACACGGCAAAGGGGCCTACCAATGAGATTCCGATGAGGGCGGGAAGCAAACCCCGCCCATACGATCAGCGGACAACACAATTTTTAGCTGCCTTTTCCCTTTTTTCCATTACTTGTTAGCCAGTCTCTCCCTATTCGTCAGCTCCTACTTAAACAACCGCTCACGTTCCGTAAGACATCCAACAGTGGAAGGGCGTTTCCCGAGGAAATCCGCCCACTAAGTGACTCCGCCCACTTTTACACATAGTAGATACATTTCGAGATCCATAAATACATACAAACATACACATGTACAGACAGACATGCACAGCTAAGCTCTGCCACAGATAGCCTCGCCCACTGGCTGTAAAAAATCAATTATGTGTCCACCACATACATCAAGTTGATGGCATTCTTTGTGAATGGCTCCTTCTTTCTTTCCAGACCTCTAAAGTCCACATAAAGGAGTCATCTGACGAGCAGTAAAGTTTTTCACTTTAGGCTGTAAAATAGAGAATATTGGACTGAAGGCATGCTACTTTCAGGTCACTGATTTTTTAGTTCTAGGGTTCTCAAGATTAATAGCTGGGAAATGCCGCGAGTGGTGAAAACGTTTCGGATGCTGCCGTTGTCTTAATCTCTTGATCGACATCAATAATTCCAAGAATTAGATTGTGCACGGAGCTTAACTTACCAAGAATGATGCTCAACAGCACGCCTCGTAATTTTTGTGCCCTCTATGAAAATCTTCAATTCTTGATAAATGAAAGTAGGAACTTAAAACCACAACGTCTGCAAATTGTTTTACATGTTCACATGACCGATTTTCTAGCGCGAACTTGTAGAAATCATGTCAATGAAATTCGGGCTCATTGATAGAAGTTATGCAAGGAAGACAGTCACTATTCCCTGGTATACGCCATGCACTCGACCTCAGCTTGGAATTGTGCACACGTCTTGAATGGGTGCGACGCCTTAGTTGCTGAACATGCGGATGTTATACCGTCAATTATTAAGAAAGCACTTTCCGTCTGAACGGGAGTATGCGATCCTGTGGCGCTGCACAGGTTCGCCTCAGCTCCTGCTGCTACCAAGACAGCTTAAAGGTACAACCCAGACAGATATCGCGTGAAAGATTCTTCTTGGTCTGTAGGAAACATCCCCACAAGACTGTCGCAGATGTAGCATTTCCGTGCACGGAAATCACCCGAAAAGAGAGCTATGGCCTTGCGAAGTAAACTGCAGCAGGTGCGAATCCTTTTTCTTTTAGCAGGCTGTTGTCTGGCGCCCTCTTATCTGTTGCGCTCTCTCGTTTCATACTCTCATCTCCGCGCTTATTCTCTCATTGCCTCAGCCCAACTAATCTTAAAGGGATAAACCTCTAGCATAAGCTTCTTGACGTGTTCATTTCCTTTTTTCTTCACTGCCCCCCCCCATTTCGCACCAATAATTCACATTCGTGTGTAAGAACCACTGAGTTCCTAGGGCGTGCCTTCAATCTGTGGAGGCCTCCCTATTCGAAAGATTCTACAAGAAAATGAAAAATAAGTAATGGAAGGATCACAGAAACACGAGGAAACCGAAAGTGCAAACGCGCTGTGAATTTTCCTACATGGCCCGGTCCATTTTGTAGTGCTGTGGAAACCTTCGCCGTAGAGAAGGGACATGGATAAAAAGCGCCGTTATCATAGGTAGATTTCATGAATCCTATCCCATAGGATAAAGCATCTGCCCATACTTTTGAAGTCGCGTAATTGTTAGCTATATGGTTGACCGAAATCTTGCCCTCCGTTCTGAAACATTTTTTTAGAGCAGAAAGGCTCAAGGAAGGTCATGTGCCCTTTCTTCCAAAGTGGAGTAATCGGTAACTGCACATCAGGCTGACCGAAAAATTTTCCTATCCTGACCCTTTCTATAACTTGAATTTTTTCGTGCAGGAAAACTGCGAAAGGCGAAGGGGCAGAAGTCGATCAGAACGGGAACAGAGCTGTAGAGAACTCAAGGTAACAACAGATGGGCGTATTTCTCCGACATCTGGGTTGCTTTGCTATGGGATGTCACGGTGGATGTTAATGGCCGCTCCTGGTCCTCGTCGGTGATCGGGACTGGCTGATAATCACCCAGATCTTCTAGAACCCCAGACCTGATCCGCGCGCAAAGTGGCTCTTCGACCGCCTCCAGAGTCTCTCGGTAGCTGAAACTCGGGGCAACATTTAGTTAAGGAGACGCTCGATAACCACTTTTGGTCGCAGTTCACATCCATAGGGGTGTAAAGGACTCACAATCAGTAAGTTCGCTGAGTGGCGTCCAGTGCTGGACAGTAACAACAGTGGTAAACGGAAATGGTGCATTTCTCTGATCTCCAGGCTGAGACGTTCTTGAAATATTTGCAAAAGTAACAGAGCAGAAGTTCCGAGAAATTGACATCAGGAGAAATACTGCACATAAACTGGCCCTAGCAAAGCGTGTACAAAATACGCATGTTGAGTGACACTTCGATTCCAAATAAAGGCAAGATTGGAGGCAGAAAGAGGATTCAAGCCAATCATCGTGCTGATTCCGAAATTTCTCAAATACTATGTTCCCCCACGCACTGCATCGTGAACACGTCATCGACTATATGCGTTTTTTTTTCAAGCGAGAGGACGCACGCAGCCATGGCGGTTTTTTTAAAGGTTTGAGACCGCTGCGAAGCAAGAGAATGTCGTACAGTTGAAAAAGGTGAACAATGAGGGTACAATCTATGGCCGTTCAAGGATATCTCTGAAAACCGTCTACCAAGACGTGGTAATGGCGAAGAATTACCTAGGCCGGGTACACAGAAAAAATGCCTTATCCACAGGAACGGGAACCAGTGTGAATAGAAGGCTAGCTTTGAGCAAATATACCGGTTACGGGATTCGACCTATAAAGCATGGGCGTGGTTGCGGTCCGCTTGGCAGGAGTACCATCATCAAGCTGGGCAAATTTCCAAAGCAACACCTCCTCCCCCTCGATCCCTCTCTGAATAGTGACGCCCTTCTGATAGATTTTTCAGTGTGCCTCAGTCTGCTACTACCCAAAACACTTCCATATCACATAATTCCACAAAACATGCTCTTCGCCGAGAGGCGAGTTGCGGGGGAGGGGGTATGAGAATGGGAAGTGGATTGGTCGACGAGGGAAGGAGGTATTTATGATACAATCGTACAACTTTTCGGTAATATGATTGCAAATTCCCAAACTTTCTCTGATTCCGCAGAAATTCACTCTTCTAGATTTTACAATTTTTTCCGACTACAGAAGAGACTGAACTATGGGGGTGTGTTTCAAAACTTCTCCGAAAAGAATGGGTACTCATTCCACCACATTTCCCTTTTAGCAAACTACAAGTACACCGCCCCCCACCCCACCCCGGTGAACTTTGTCCAACAGGAGGGTGAGCCTTCCTACCACTGTCCCAACTCCGACCTGACAATTAATAATCGGCGAATACCAATCGCCAAAGAGAAAGAGGACTTCCAGAGGGAATAAAACGAGGAAAACTGTTTTTTTTTCAACTTAAAATCGTTCTCGGCTTGACCAACAAAAATTAATAGGCACTAGAATTTCTCGATGCAAATATTCAAGTCTAAGGAAAGAAACCACTGAAGAAGAGCTCATTCATGGAGTTTAGCGCTCGAAAATTCCTGCTCGGAAAGTCATGCAGTAGAGATCAGCTGCAGCAGTAAGATTCAATGAGGCCAAACAGCTGTTCCGTCGGCATTCCACGCTTTCAACATTTGTGCATGAGGTAGTTGTGGCTGACACATGCAATATATCGAGAAAAAATACCGATCAATAACAGCTGATAGCGAGGAATTGCATGGGCAATGGCTAGCACTTGAAAAAATAAAGACGCTTGACATTCGCTGAATTTTCCGTCGCATGTTGCCCTCGATCATCTGATAAAATGCGATCGATGGACGGTGCATGCTGCCGTCCACGACGATTGAAAGGGGGCTGAATCAAAGGGGTTCGCACAAAAACCATTCGTTGTGAAGGTCAACCAATTCGCATGCGGAACGCATTTTTCTGCGTGACTAGGCAGTAACTAGGAGGGGCTAAAATGAAGGGCCAATTCGTCTCCCACCATCCTGGTTTACGCCATACACTCGAGTTTCATGATTTATTTTACGGTTTTGAGAATGCATGGGACCAGCCAGACGTAGGCGATTCAGAATTCCATGCAGATTAGTGTAGGGTACTTACCACAATTAATAAGTTCTCTGGTGAACATCTGATTGAGTTCTTTCGAATCGATAGGACTTGGTCTTTCGAAATGTGGGATGCGCCGCGAATTCAGAATCGAATTGTAAAAGCGCTGTCAGTTCCAAGAATCGGTTTTTTGAGGGAAAGATTCTAAGAGTTCAAAATGATTTCTGAAATAATCCCGAAACCTCCAAGCACAGTAGTTATGCCAACGAATGAAATCCATGCAGTACATACAGTGCGCAACATCTAAAAGTGTGCATTCAGAATGGACGGAATAGTGACCTGAATTTGAGTTCGGCCATTCTAAAGGCCAATACTCGCTCTACTATTCCGATCCCATGCCGTGTAGTATCCGAAGAAACCAATTAAAGGAATCCTCCATGGAAAAACCCTACCTCCATTCTTACAAGAATCTGGTACTTTAGCCCTCTTGCTTTATGAGCATAGCAAAAAGACCGAGATTCAAGCTCTGGTTTTGTTATTAATCCAAAAAAAACCAGGACGACTACAAGAAATTTGAATGCCCGCCGTGAAACTGTCCCAACTGTTGACGTTGGGAAGCCACACGTGCAAACTTGTTGAAAGAGTGGATGTGACGGATTCCACGTTGGACCTTCCCAAAAACTTACACGTGGCTCCGCAACCGCCAACCAACAACCGCTGTTACAAGAGCACTTCCGGTTCCGCCCACTGGTCCATTCTGGTCCAACATTTGAGCCTTCCCAGGTGCTATATCTTTTGAGATTTTCACTCTTTTCGCTCCAAACTTTACATATGGTCTTCAGTGACCGTGCCCAACACCCATACACAAGAAGAGAATGACCAGTCTTTCCGTGGAAGATTCCTTTAATCTTGAATCTTGTACATGAGCCAGGCAATGTGGACAGAAGCAGTCGAATGGTTGGGAGCGTAGGCTGGGTTCCATCAGTGCGGGGGGAAAAGCACCCCTTATAAAATATTAAACCAAGAAGGAAGAGGATTGTCTTTTGGTCCGGCCAAGCCCTTATCAAGAACTACCCTGAAATTCTCGTCATGCGAGGGAAGTTGGTGAAATAGAGGAGAGTGTATGATTTTTAGAGCAGAGAATTCATCTCACCACCACACTAGCGGAATCCATCAGTGTGAGCATGTCGAGGAAATTTCGCCCAATACGTTGCACCTTCCTCTCTCTTTCAGGAATACAACTCACTTTCTCTTTTTTTCTTCTTTCCCACCTCAACCTCACTCTCTCAACGGAAAGTAGTACCGATATGTCCTTTGAACTCATACCACCTGACACACTCCAAATTCCGCCCTGAGCTCCTCTTATATTGGCAGGGGGAAAGGGGAAGGATTATATACGACTCCTAAAGCGACTGAATTTGCTTTGCGGCTGAATTTACTTTTTTTCCATTTTTGACCTATCCTTCATTGTCCTAAACTACCACGACCGAAAAACCATAAATACGGCCCTCTAGTACCACTGGAGGCAGTGATCATGATGGCAGAGGAGCGGTGCGACTTGATGATGTCATCGGACGCACTTGGTGAACTACACCCCTCAATGCGTAGGGGGTGTGAATGGAACTGCCTCTCACAACCCCCTCCCCCATCGTGATTACTGCCTATGAGGCAACGCATATGCCCCCTTTCAGGGAACTTTCAACTGAGACTTACCTCTGTAGCCACTGCCTTTTCTAATTTGTGGGGAACATATGCCAATAAAATTTGACACCTCTCGAGATATAACAGGAAAATTGAGATGTGCAACTTCAAGGAGTACAAAACTTTACCACCGAATCACTTTTATTTTAGTAAATGTTCAGAAGTAGGACAATTATATTTTCATTGAGTACAAATTTTCCTGGTAATAATGGGTTACCATAGCTCAGTATTAATATGTAATTTCAGTACAACTTGCTCCATAAATGGTACGTTTGTTAAATTGAAATACTGCCCGCTGATTTGTTCAACCTCTTTTACTGTTGCGATGTACTGGAGCAGAAGTTTTTCTTGAGTCTAAAATAGTTTCGTTTCAGTAGTTCTAACGAAAATCGTGACTAAGAATGGTCAACCCTCCGTTGCGTCGATTTTGAAAATTCTTCCCTCTTAAAGGGGTCTTGGGGGCCTGACAGGAGACCCGTCGCGCGTCGAGGGAGCACAGACGCAGACCAGTTGGCGGACAAGTTGCAGCGCGTGCTGTAGCGATTTCGCGTAATGTTAAATAGAACGTACTATGGTACGATCCACACCGCTCAGCACGGGCTGTGACTCGCCCATTGACTCGTTTGCATCTCTGCCTTTTCGCCGCGCGACTGGCCTCATGTCGGGTACCCGAGAACCTTAGACACGACCCCCCAGCGCCAATAGCGTTGGGAGTACTCCATCCCCATATGACCCCTTTCCTCTAACGCCCTGCCTCTCCCAAATACCACTCTCACTACAAAATTGTATCTTTTAAATCTATCTGAGCGGCTGTCGATCGGGAAGGGGAGGACGGGTGTGGGGGAGGGGGTAGATGAGGAATGGCAAACTCCAGCAACTCCAATTTCGCCTATTTTTTGACTTTCTGTAAAATCTGTTGAAAACGACCCTGTCCCCCCTGTTTCACTAAAAGCACGACCCCTCAGCTTCCACCACTATGACTCCCTCTGAATGCCTTGAATACCCGATACACGATCCCCTACAATATGCGAAATACGGCAACCCCGTTGAACTTGGTGCAAGAGACGGTGGACTCCTTAGAAAGCAGTGGTATGTAATAAACTGACCAAACAATTATGGTCAGTATCCACGTGAGGTAAGATGAATGACAACGCCTCGGTGTCCTTCGAATTCTCACAGTACGGTCCTTTTAATGACCATTTATTTTTGCATGCGATCAAAATACGAAATATGTGAGTAGGATGTGTCCTGAAAATGCCAGAGAAATGGGCTCTTTATTGATTCCTATTCTATAACTACATACCATTACCTCACCAGAAATGATTCATTCACACGAGTGTGGCGTCCCTCCTCTTTGGTGAACTCAGCACCCTTTTTATTCCTTTCGCTGATAAGTTCTCAGGTCGCCGTTCGGAGAAATCGTGGAGCCTAGTCTATATCAGACTTCTTTCATCCCACTCCATTTGTGTCATGAATTTGATTCCACATGACACATAGGCTCCGCTCACCCCCAAGATCCCAAGGGCGGAACGGCATACAGTCCATATCACACGAGTTGAGGGAGGCGGTCACACGGACTGTCTAGCGCTGCGGTGAGATGGAAGGTTGCCTGTGTCCCAGTGGTCATTAGTGATGAAGACGAGTGGCGGCAATCCATCCTGTCGTCTGCGCTTCTCTGCGTGCACACTGTCTCAGGTGTAGGACGCGGCCTTTCTGTCATGACTCTTGCGACTTTTCCGTCTGCGCACTCGCCCCGTCTGCCGATCAATCGAAATCCATCAGCTGATTTGAGCTGAATTCGCCTGAATTCTACTAATATTCCTATCTGCGCGCTTCTTTTTTGGAGGTGACCGAGTTTTAAAGATGCTAGTTTATTTCTACATGTTTTGTGAATAATTTTCTGCCATTAATCGCCCCGTTTGCTGCAATTATGCGCATTTTCTCTTGATTCCATGAATTTTTTTTTTAAACTCGCTATTTAATGAACTTCATTTCATTGCATTGTCATTGAAATGGTTCTGTTAATGTCGGGAACATTCTCTGACACCGTTCTGAAGCTTGAATTTGAAAA
>KZ347110.1:40955-53251 GCA_002352805.1 Teladorsagia circumcincta | reverse complement strand
GCTTGAATTGATTGTAGCCGACGACCGCGAATTTAACGAAAATCACCTTAAAACTGAAGTGAAGGCCGCCTACCTTCTCGATCAGGTGATGTATTTCCTTTGGTGTTCGCTCGTTTCAACGCCATTCAACCCTGACTTCCGGTTTTCTTATGGCAATTCACCTCGAAAGCCATCAAATCGTTGCACAATTATCATGTTTACTAGGCTTGCGTGTGTGGGCTTAACGTAGTGGTGTTGCCCTGTCGTAAAGTCAATTTTACCTTTCAAGGACCTAAAATGCCTGGCGTAATAGCACCTGAAAAGCAGCCTTGCCAAGCTGATTACCTCAACCTTGGTATACACCACGCAGTAGACAGAAATGTAGAATTTCCAAGGCATTTGAATATGTATTTGATCCGTACATTTTTGTTCTAACAGCCAGTCGAAATTGGCGGTTGTTCAGTCTGTAATTGCACAATTTAAGCTGAATCTGCATCAAAAGTTCCACAGAAATGAAGTTTTACAAAATTTTTGAACCCCTCAATCACTAATCCTCACACAGTTTGACACGTTTTTCACAATGGGCAATTCCATGACTATAAATAATAAGTAAAGGCGGAAGTCGTGCAGCGGCAAGTGGCCCTGTTACCACGCGCGCGGTCCGGGGATCAAATCCTGGATCAAGCGCCGTCTCGGCCAATTAAACCTTCTATTCCTCCGCGATCACTTATTTGGTACCAGACTTGTCTGGGAGGATGAAAACGCTGTGTTGTTCATAGGCTGACCCTGCAAGTTGATTTAAAGGCCAAATCGCTTCCAAATTGCAACTACGATTCAGCATGGAACTGGAATGCATGGCTCATCCCAAAACAGACTGATCAACAACGAGTGCTTTATGCTTCATAATTTTCCGTAATAGATTATCTGAATCTGTTAGGTGAAGGAACAGAAGAGTAATTCTACTAACCCGCTAGAGCCCTTAGAAACAGTTGTCGCTGAACAGCCACATTATAGCACCTCGGGCGCGGTTTGTTTGTTCTCGTTGATTTCGGACTTCATTTTGGACTCATCACGACTGAGTGCGGGACCTCTGAACCGACTAAGCGGCTGGCCGTTGACTCGCGCGCGGAGCGTAGCTCACTCACTTCCGACTCGATGAATAAACTCGCAATTGCTCGGCCACTGACCAAGTCACCATGTCGTTGTCCTCTGCAGAAACTATATGCAATTCTATTGAATTGTCAATGTCTATGTGACAGCTGTCCTATTTATCACAGCTTGTTCGTCCTCAAGTACCATCGATATTGACGACATTTTAGTTTTGAAGTCTCGAAATCCCGTCGCCCCTCTCTGCTATGGCTGAATTTTCTTCCTTCTTCATTGGCAATCCTTTTTTTGGTTTGTAAACGCATAGCCGCCATTCTTCCAGACCCTGAGCACTGTGAAACGACTTCAAAGGACAATTGTCGTAATCGCGTCGTTGTCGCACTTATTCCGCAAACTGATCTGCTTTTGAACTGTTCAAATACTTGGACTAGGATATGTTAGTTGAATTTAGCCTCCTGGCTCTGAAAATGCGCCATTAGAGTTTGTTGTTTTCTTCGTTCTCCAGTGAATTGCTTGCAATTTTGGTTGCCGCTGTAGGTTAACCTCAGTGGGTGGTTTCAGCCCATTTTCAAACACCCTTGCAATCCCTTCCGCCGCGCGTCGGTGCTGATAATGTTTTTTTATTTGCTTGAGTTCCACTTTCTTCAACCAACTATGGAGTAATATTGATGACTCATTCCTTATGAAGCCCTTGAACTTCTATTATTCATTGGGTAGCTTTCACAAGTGCCATCATTAAAGGAGGATCCCATGAAAAGAACAAAGTCAAGGAAGGGGAAACTCTCCTAGTTGAGTGAAAGACGGACCTCTTGATGGTGCGAACCAACATACAATTGGCAGCGAAAGATATGCCCAGAGCGGTCTAGCATGGTCTCACTCTTGGCGCTTTTGGCGAGCAACGCCCACCTCTCGCCTGTTGTCGTGACTGTGCTCTGGACCCAGCTTAGATAGTTCCGTTGTGAAGAGGGCAACAATGATGAGAGCCGCATCAATTCGAAAATCGTTGAATCCCATTTCTCGAGTTCTAAGCCATTTTCCTCGGTTTTCTCCTCTTCGTGCATCATCAACCATCTCCTACTTAATTTGCAACGGAGGGCTATTTCGAGGTGGAAAACACCTTTAAGTTGACATTAGATCGCAAATCAGTAGTCGCCAATGTCAGTGCGGCACCAAACGGAACTCAGAAATGGCGGCTTTTTATGAATCTTTATTTGTTTTCAACACACCTGCGATCCCAGCCAAGCAGATACACTATATAGAAGCGGCTTGAGGATGGCTCGGACCCACTAGGAAAGGGGACCCGTGCAAGAGTTCTCTCTATTGTGGAAAACGAGAAGTGCGGACCACACATCACAAGTGACGGCGGCAAGAAGCAGCCTCGTTTTTGTTGGCGGTCGTCACTTGTGGTGTGTGGTCTACGATCAACATTCTTCTCCTTTTCCGAAATTGAGTACTCCTCGTCCAGCACATTCTTAAAGCGCATAGTGATTAGGGACAGCGTCAACCGTCGCTGTCAAAGCCCATTGAGCTGGTCGTATTTACGACCTCAATGAGAAGCTTTCGTTTCGGGATAGGCAACCATCAAAAGGTGGAAAGGGTACGGGATCGTGTTTCTAGAAGTTGGAGGGATCGTTTCTGGCGTTTTATCGGAATGGGAAAATTTCGAAAAAGTTGGGACGCACTGGTTGAAACCAGAGGGCAGCCATGGTGGTGGTGAGTGGTGACCGTTATTGGGGGAAGGGGTCGTATGAGGAGGCCTCCTGAGTTTGATGGTTGTGTTCGGGGGTCGTATCGTGACCCCCCTGGAAGGCTGATGGTCGTAAAAATTTTGAAATATTACCGCTAGGGTGGATTCTGGTTGGAGATAGCTTGGACTCCGGATAGGTCAGGAGCCGGGCTGTGCTATTTTGGTGTCAAAAGATTAAAAGATTCCCGGCAACCGTTCTTCCATGTTCTACAGTCTACTACAAGGGTTCAACGACAAGAAAAAGGGGTGAGACAGGGGATAGGGGTGTTATTTTGTCATGGCATTCGCCATCTTATGCAGACAGAGTAAAGCCAAAGCTTATGCTAGAGAAACAAGTCACCGCCTCATTCCTAGCTTTCTTGAAAAAAAAAGTTAATTAGGAGGGGAAGGAGGCGAAAATTGAATTCCTGCCCTCTTTGGTTGAGAAATGATCCTGCAATAGGGAAGCAAAATTTGTTAGGCAGCTGATGCATTTAGACATTTTTCACAGTGAATGCGAGCATTCTTCCAATTGTGGATTCGCCTTCCTATCTTTCAAAGCATTCCTTCACAGAGCTTTCAGGTACCAAATTTGTTGTGGCACCCCAACCCCCTCCATGGGTGAAGCTCGCGTCAGCTTGATGAGCGAATGCGCCAACTTTGAGGAGTACATAGTCGTATAAGAGAGACGGCTTTCGTTCCACTCCGCAAATTACGGTACCTCTTATGAATAATCTGCTCCAATTAATATGCCCGCTCTTGGAACAGTAATCGAGAAATCTGGCCAACGGACCCGTTAGAATCTGTGACCAATTATCTAGCCGCCCGCAGCCTTTCAAGAGACAGTATCTACAGCTATTTTCTATTATTATTTCTACATATAACTACTATTACTACTACATACTATGTGTTTACTATTACTATTATTGTAACTATGGTCTTGAATCGTAGCACTGGCTTACTTCGTCCTTTGTTTGGCCTAGGTAATTTCTTCTCCTTGTAGAGAGTTCCGAATAGGTTCTGATAATTCAGGCAACTCTCTTTATCCATAAAATCTTGCAGTCTTGATATTTTGCCGCTTTGTTAGTATACAATATTATATACTATTTTCCTTTACCTTAGAGTATAAAGTTTTTTTGGTAGGACTCAAAAATGATTTCTTAATATTGTGCTGTCGCGGAGCCTCATCGATACCTAAATTTGTATAACACAGAGAGGCACCAGAATGTTTATTCCAAAAGAGTTGGAATACTTTTGGAATAAACATTTTGGTGCCTCTCTGTATTATACAAATTCAAAAATGATTATAAAAGCCCATGAGGGTTAAACGCTTTTTCGTCACACTTAGCCTTGGCGCGTGGACAATTCAGCCATATGACTTTCTGTCCCAATACAATTTCATATAATTCATCATTTATCTGGAACTATTTCACATTTCTAGCACATCTTCTAGTTGATGCATGGTGTCCACGTAGAGTCCCATTCACTGCTATTTGCTGTTTGTACCTGCAAGAAGGATTTCTGTGAAGAAGATTTCAAGACTTGGAGTTCTATGGCAAGATCTGTGAGATATGAGGTTATGATGAGAGAGAGGAACTTGTATATGTTGGGATCGAAAATCCATTTTTGAAAGGTGGGAATAGACTTCAGGGGATTTTTGAAATATCGAGAAATTTTCATACATATTTCATTATATTGACAGTTTCCATTCAGTGTGCTTGCAAGGGAGACCCTGGCGTTGAAGTAAGTAAACGATGATTACTCATACGGGACGGGAGCCAGATCCCATTGACAGGTCGGAGCCGTCCGAGCTGACTTAGCCAATGTACCCGCCTGGACCAGCATATGACAGACTCTGACAAAATCAGAAGCGTGTTGGATGCTAAAACTGCTCATTCCTCATTTTGAATGAACATTTTTTCTGCAAGAGTCTCTAAAGGCTAACTGCTCTATACGTTATCAGTCAAATCATGATTCATGTTGGTATGGTGCCATCTGCACAGGAGAACTTGCCCAAATTTTAACCGCGACCTGGCCCTAGAGCTACTACCACAATGAGGCTTTATTTCGCAAGTTTTCGATCTTTTTCCTTGAATATTCATTGTTGACCACTTGCTCAATCGACCGAATAATAGTGTCCACTGCCTTATTTGGCAATTTGGTTTCGTTTTTTATGTCTTCGTACCGCTACCCTTTGTTAAGCCTTTTTCGGATGTTTTCAAAGGGTAGTTATGATTTTTGATCCCTTAGCGAGCCCGCTTTCGACGCAGAATTTATCGCGATTGGAATTCCACCAAATTTAACCCAAGTGGACACTAAGCGCGACATCTGTATGAAGATATTTTGCTGTAATATAAGTTCGAGCCAGAAAAGATGCCTAACCTTACAATTTTCGGCTGATATATCTCCTGAATCCTCATGGACCCGAGCAGTATCTTCTGTGACTGCTGTACTGCTCATGTACTGTTCAACTCGATCTGTGAAGATGCCGATCGTTCGCTGAGCTTCTGCTTCGGGTGCATCATCTCTTGCGTGAATTCAAAGCACGTTCAATAGTGAGCAATTATAGGACAAGCTTGATGCCAGCAAGGAGCTGAACTTGAAAATTACCTCTGATTACTTGTTTATTCTACAAGTTTACAACAACACCCCACGCGCGCTATTCTGACGCCATGTAGAATCATTCCCGGATTTGCTGTTTCCGGGATTGTGACGCATGTGCTGGGGGAGGGGAGACTTTTTGTTAGTGTTTACTGGTGTTTGCTTTTGTTGTTTGCTTGCCACTACATCACCACAGAATTAAATCCGATTGCCAGCTCTTCTTGCAGTGGACCTTTGTCGGAGGCTTTCTACTCCCATGAAGTTATCTCGAATACGTTCACGGTGACGATCTCCTTTTATGAAATTCTATCCATTTGATTAGCTCTCCTTGAAAAATTCACCTACTACAAATTCATTTTCGCGGAAACAAGCCATTTGCGGTTAAAAATTGCCACCAACGTGGAGCTAATTACAGTTGAGCAGCTTCGAATGGATGGTTTAATGAATGTGGCTCCTTAGAACACACGCATGAGATTTAAGGGCACGTTGTACCATGAATAAAGGAACTAATCCTCTGTACGAGTTGCTCGGAGCCAGTCACAAAGTGGAATATGTACTGTTCTCGTGGCTTGGAATAGCGCTACATGGAAGCTAGAGCCTCGTCTCTTGGTTCAAACCTGCTGCAGCTGATATTCGCTGCGCAACGATTTGCGCAACGGATTGCCTGCGTCTCGCTCGCTGCAGTGCTCTTTCGTCTATTCCCTCTCCTCTCTCCTCATTGACCATTCTAGTTTCGTTGTGGCACTGTCCAGCTCACTACGTGTGTGTTTTGATATCAGTTTTCTCAGTGATTTTTTCTGCTTTCCTCATCACTGATGGAGCTGTTCGCACCTCCATTTTCAATATTTATCAATAGAGTATCTACCTCTCACGGAGTCATTTTATTTGGTGTAGCATTTTCGTCTATTCCTATGCCTGATGAGTTTAACAGAAGCCAGTGGCTTTTTGTGGAATCTTTGAGAACTTTGTGTTCACTGTATGAGTCTCTTTGATGGCATGGTTTAATATCAATCTTTTGCCTTTACTGTACTAGTTTTTGAGGTCCTGAAAACGCCGATATCCGTCAGAAACCCAACCCTCCTGCATCATTTTGCTCTCTGCTTGAACATTGTAGCGCGGTCAGCTTCCTACTGTCAGATACTTCTTTTGTTTGAATACTTTCCGACTGCCTTCGCGTGAATGCATTTAGCATCACTTTTGGTGTTCACTTTGAAAGAAGACTGGCGGCGAGAGCGTGCTGGGAATTCAGATGGATATCATCAAGAGGCCGGCTTTCAGACTCCATGTATAGCAGATGCACTTCTTTCTTATTTGAAGAAAATCAAAATATTTTGAGGAACTGATCCCTCTTTTTTCAGTATCGGTTTTACACTTCCTTCTCAATAGAAGATAATGCTGCCTTAAAGCAACAGTCTCAGCAGGGTCGAATTAGGCGTGGCGCACAGAGTCGCACTCTTGCCAGCCGTGGAGATTCGTTCACGAGCACGATTTGTATCGTAAATCGACTTCAAATAGTCCATGTGGTCCCAAAACGACCGCAAAAGTCTTCAAGAGCGAATCGTGATCGTGAACGAGTCTCCACGGCTGGCAAGAGGAGTGCAACATCTGTACGCCACCCCTGTTTCTACTGCTGCCTCCAGGAATCGAGTCGTAACGTTTATTGCACTGGTCGCACAGTAGAGAGAGACAAAATAAATGAATAAATTGAGACCTACTAGCGTCGAAAGCTTATATATCTATGATGTTTTGGAGTGAGAGTGAAAACAGTGGATATCAACAATGTGCCTGTTGGGAGTAAACAAGAAGGTTCATTTTCTGTACTTCACAGAAAACCCCCACCTTTACCCTGCAGACTGTTCCTTTAAGCGCAGTGATTTCCACGACTGGAGAGCAGTGCGGATTTGAAGACGTCAATGAACAACGTTGTTGGACTATACACATAGGCTTGCTGGGGGATACGGTTGGGACCGTCTCTTGATGACTCTCCACCAGTGATTTTTGGTGACGTCATCATAGCCGCACCGCCCTCTAGCCATAGTGACCACTGTCTTCGGAGGACCTTTATGCAACTTTTGACAATATAGTGATGATTGCCGTAAAGTTTCGTCGTATTCATTGTGATCTCCGCAGCTCTTCGTGTTCCTCTACTGTGGCCAATTTTTAGTCGAGGAAATGTTGTTCGCACGTGCTCGTTCTGCGAGTACTATAGCACTCGATCATCTACATGCGCATACACCTCATCATCACGGATCATTTGTGAGAGAGTAATTATCGACTTGTAGAATTATTGATTTTCTTCAATATTTTTTTATGTTTTATCTATAATCACGATATTCTCATCTGTGATAATCTAAAATCATTTAAAAGAATTAAAAATATCGAAACTTCAAATAAATAAATGAATAAAAGTAAGTCAATAATTAAAATGTATAAAATATGAAAGTAAATAAATAAATAATATGAATGATATGCCACTCATCAGCTATTGTTCATTTCAAGCCCATTTTTAACCATGCATTCAAATTTCTATATTTATTATATTTCAGAAATTTCTATGTACGTACTTCCTCAAAATCAAATAGATAAACGCTTGACAAGCGGTCAAATAAATGGTCAAAATCCAAAAATATAATAATATTCTAAAAAATTCTGTGAAATAATGGATAAAATTCTTCTATGGATGGGTTGCAGTATCTTCTACATCATTGTGGTGAAAATCCAGTTGTATTAGGCCACTCCTTAGTATCTTATCCTTTGTCCTAGAGAGCGCTCCTTTGAGCTACCTAACAAGGAAAGTCCCTCAGGTCGCCATGGCCATTGAAGAGGTGATCCATACGCCTAGATGGACTTTCGAACGCTGATCTCAAATCTACCTTCCAAATCCGCTGAACGATTCTCTAAACGGAGTTATGAAGCAAAACAGCGCAGCGGTAGTGGTCGGGGCTCACAGTCCAAACTTCGTAAGATCGGTCTCTTATTGTGTTTACTGTTTCAGTCCTCCTGGGTTGCAACTAACTTGCTTTTGCCAATCAATTTAATTGATTTCCTGATGAATGCGAAACAGTAACTACGATAAGGGACCGATCCTTCGACACTTTGACTGTGAGTCCCAACCACTACCGCTGCGTTGTTTTGCTTCATAATTCCGCTCAGAGAATCGTTTAGCAGATTTGGAAGATAGATTTGAGATCAGCGTTCAAAGATACATCAAGACGTATGCATCGCTTCTTGAATGGCCGTGGCGACCTGAGGGACTTTCCCTGTAAGACTAAGGATAAGATAATATTTGGAAGACTCATTTGAAGCGCACTTGTGATAAGAACCGGTTGGTGTCCTATATACATTGCACACCTCGTGCTAACATCCTGCCCAATTTTGGGCACCTCTTCATTCACCCTGGAGCTCCTCCACCCTTACACCAAGGCAAAACTCTCCATTTACCTGGTTCGGAACCCTTTCCTTAGACCATCGCCTGCCAAATTGTGAAAGCACCTCTGGATTACTCCACACTACACCAGTCTTATTAGAAGTACACTTTAGATGATCGATCACGTGTCATCAGCGCTACCCTTCTTTTCTTAAGTATTGGAGAGCACAATGGGGTGGCCTCCTTCAATTGGATTTTCACCCATCATTGTTTTAGCATTGATTTTCAACGGCTCGTGATTTATTGAACTTCCTTTATCGAAATGCTGTCAAGAGTTCGTAAACGGGAATCGGAGGGAATAAGGTCAAGATTACTCAATCTCTATCAGCCGGTATTGAGGAACGGCGCGGAGGGTGTCATCAACATGTTCGGAGTGTTAGTCACGCAACTCTGACGTGCTCAGCAACAAGAAAACATCATCAACTTCCCAGTCGTCAGTTGGAATTTCCCCACCAGTGCTAGACAGCCCATATCTCGCCTCTCTGCTTAGCTGTTTCGTTTTTCTAGACACGGCTTGGTTAATCCAATCAGTGAATACTTGTTCTTCGGATAATACGTGCTCCTCCTCACCTGATAGGCCCAGAGCTTTGAGTGCTCTGTACACCATTTAGCTGTGAAAAATATTTTCGATTTTTCACAAAAAATATATACCCTCGTACATATAGTTATATACTTCGCGCTTATATTATACATACTTCGCTCGTCGAATCAGAGAAATAGCTGTTAGAATACAACTGCAAGCCGTTAATATCTTGGTCGGTTGTCAATTGCCTTTTTCTCGCGGCCGTCGTCAATTTCGATGTATGACGTGCACTCTGCACACTTTCCGGTCATTTGAAGGCGAGGGTATTTGGGTCGCTATCACAAAATACGGGGGCATCGTGGTGGCAAGCATTCGGAACTCATGACACATTTCTTCTTTGTCGGAAGTGGAGTGAGCCTTATGCAGTAAAGGAAAGACTCCGTGCGTGACCAATTTGCATTTTCCCTAAAGTTCCTGCCCCCCCCCCTGCGCGTAGTCCTAGAGGATGCCCCCGCATCTTACGATAGCACTTATATTTATATATCTAATGAGCTCCATCAATGAACAATTCAGTTGTTGAATATTGCTCTCTTTTTGATTGTTGTCTGTTGTTTTGGCTGCAGTTCGCCAGAAGATAGCTGGGTAAGGGGCAAAATGCTTCGCTTCATAAGGGGATCGAACTCTTACCTGGGTGCGATGGGTTTCGCCCATATCCCAAATCCTTTATGATGACTACTCGCTAAGCTTTCATCTTACGGACCACCACAATTCGGCCACACAAAATGGGCGCCATGATGATGAATTGAATTTTTGAATGTTATATAACACAAGAGGCACTAAGATTTTATTTCAAAATAATTCCAAAAGCTCACAAATGATTTTCCAATTGTTCGAAAGAAAACCAAAATTTCAAAAGACCAAAATAGCAATCTGAAAGAATTCCTCTGAAATCCTTCAAATTGAAAAGAATCTTTCAGGAAAAAAATTAGAATTTTCAGTTGATTTTTTGCGGAACTCATGATTGCTGGATTTTTTGTCTGTCCCAAAATTTGATAAACCAATCTATGGATGTTGGAAGCCCGTTTGTTTCCTTTCCATACGATGAGCAAGTGTTGTCCCTTTGTTGATCCATTACCCTAATTTTTATTGAAAAATCTGGAAATCTATCGATTTTTCCGTCAATTCACTTCTATTTGACAACAAAAAGGCAAGATGTACATGTATCATCAATCTGCATCCTAACGGCTATCTCTCAAAGAAAATATCGAATTTCCCAAAAATGGGAAACAAATTAAAATGTTACAACGATAAACGGTTCAAGAGCTAGGATCATTTTTTATAACCTATTAGTTTCTTAAGATAGCTGATTTGTGCAGCCTACTGAGGAGATATTCGAACCTCCACCCAGCTCACTACATACCGTGCCTCTTCGTCATGTTCGGCGTACCTACTCGTTTGCAGAGCTCGATTTCGTGGCTCATTTCAATTTCTAATTTAAGGTGTAATGAGAAAAATGTTAGAGTTCTGTAAAGCTGAAATTTACCAAATTATGACTACACAGGTCTACGGAAAAATTGAACTCGATAATTCAAAGCGCATCGATTCCATGTCTCGCATGCGCCCTCTCACCTGAACAGCGGATTATGACTAGTGTGATCGGACATTCAAATTTTTGCCACACTATAATTGGCTCTGAACGTGAACCTTACCAAAATCGCTGGAAAAGCGGCCTCAATCCGCTCAAGCTTCAACTGAACGTCGTCTAATGGGCCTAACGCTGAGCCGTCTACGCGAGCTGAAGCTGCACAATTCTGACGCCAGAGCTATATCGAAGATTAAGGACGTTTTAGTTCACGTTAATGAGGCAAGGCACCGATTTGCTGGGCATTTTATCAGAAGAAGTGATGGACGAAGACTGCTTGATGGTGTCCGCGCGAGAAGACGCGGCCACTAGGCCGCCCTCCTTTGCCCTGGGCAGATATTTGGCATACAGAACAACGTGCATGATCCTGTGTCCTTTAAGGTAACCGTACACTGGACAAGCAAGACCCAAAACAGCGAGCAATGGAAAAGAAGTTGGGACTTGCGCAAGTCCAAGCGCCGTGCCGATCAACGGGTCAGCTAAGTATCTAAGTAAGTAAGTAATTGGCTCATCCACTATGGAGTCCATCCTCCTTCCAAGGCGCCTCCCCCTAACTGGAATAGACCCTACAATTCTAATATTCACTTGGAACATCTTGTCAGGCAATGACTGGAAGACTAGACTAGTCCGCCAACATCAGTGCATACGATGATTCGAACACTATTGGCATCCTTAGTGGAAGCCGAATACGTGGCGCATCCAGAATACGTGGCGCACTTAGTAGTAGAGATTGGTCAGTGAGTGCTGGGCAATTGATCCCTATGTCGCCTTATGCATACTCCCACACGGAGGTGGAGTAGTGGCAGAGGGCCGCTATTCCAAGCGTGACCTTTGCATCTCGGACTGGATCTCGCACAGTTCAACCATGCCTTTCACTTTTTCTACTAGTTCGTGCTTGTGCATTGTTTTGTCGGGTGGCCTTCCCTAGGTTAATGAAGACGATATTTGTAAACATAGAGAGAAGCACCAGAGTGTTTATTTCAAAAGAATTCCAAAAGTTCACAGAAGTCGAAATACTCTGAAAAAGTACCCAAAAATCAAGAAGAGTTCCTTTGGAATCTTCCGCGATATTTCAGTGTACAACACCTTCTTCAGGCCTGAAATACATAGATTATAGCTTGTGTGATTATTACTATTGGTTTCCTATATCCCCGTGGGTACCTACATGGATTTGCCTCAGCCAAGGATGAAGCTACCCTTACGGAAGCTGCGCTCAGTCTAATTTCTTTCCGGGGATCTAGGAAACCAATAATAATCACACGAGCTATTATATATATATATATATATATAT
>KZ347106.1:11189-23957 GCA_002352805.1 Teladorsagia circumcincta | reverse complement strand
GATAAATTGGTATCATAAAGCGGCAGATCCGCCAGTTTCGCCAAAATTCCGCTAAAAAGTCCAAACGCAACCCCCTTCAACGACCTCCATCAAGCTCTGTTCCGACTACGATAGCCTTGCTAAACCCCAAAATGCGCCCCCCCCCCTTACCCGAAACCAGAAGCAAAGCAACCCCTTCGTTTGAGTAGTGCGAACGGACGGTTAACCCTGGTCTGAAGTCAGCGTTAGAATACGCATCAGGTTATGCACTGCATCTCAAATAACACTACTGGCTACTTGGACCTGCAGTTGCGGTCAAAAGTGTTCGCCGGATTCGTACTCCGGGCAAGATTTTCTTCTCACCTGAGCTAATCCCTTCAAGTTGCGACGGTATGTCTTCTAATGTTTCTTTGCCCTTGAATCTTAAAGCAACACCCCCGGGAGGAGCCAACTGGAAGAATCATCCCTAGGGTGAAATAGGGTAGCCCACGTGTAGCACAGATGTGCCGTTGTCGCGTCTCAAAAGTGCGCGACAACGGCACACTGCGGTAAGGTCTTACAAAGCTGGCCGCTGGTCGGTAGATCTGGCCGCTGGACGAGTTGATTGGCGCTTTGTTCATGTCACGCAACGTCATACCACGCAACGGCTAATTCTAGTACGCGCGGCTTTGTAGTATGTGTGGTCGTCAGACGCTATGAATATCCCACTCATCGCAGGCATCACTTTAGATTAGGCTCACGCGATTCCACACAAGCGCCTAAAACTATACAACTTCAGAGGCTGTCCTCTCGAGCGCATAGTTAGTGCTGGAACGGCCACCAATGATGCAAGTGATCATGAGAGAAAGACATGGTAAAGTTGATTCGAACTATGTGAAGCGTTGGCAACAAGGACGAAAATTCTTTCTGAAAACAATGGAAACACGACTACACAAGATCATAACAACAGAATTTTTGGTTCCACTTCACTTTCAAAAACTTCACTTGAAAACTGCACAGTGAAAATCGCTGGAGAGATGGATGGCAGACTGCAAAATTCAAACCTACAAACTAAGACTATAGCAACACTGGTAACTAAAGAGACGAACATAGGTAATGTGTTACACAGGCAGGAATGAGTATTGACGGCGAGAAGCCCTGCAATTGCAGGCGATGCACGCAAGCTCATACAGCTCGTCCGGCCCCGCCTCCTCCCTTATTTTAGGAAAATTCTTGTTTGGGGGTTCTCGACTGTTTTCTTCGCTTTTTCTTTCGTTCGTAGTCAACTCAGCATCCACAATTTCATTACCGACCGCTGCAACCACACAACTTTGTCCTGGGGGTGTCGCTTTAAGCATTAAAGACATTCTTAATAGAAGTCTCCAACTTCTTTTGGGCCACTCTACCACCCTTCTCTTCTCCGTAAGAAATTCTTAAGGCGCTCTTAGCCTTAGGGCTAACATTCAAAACAGGGCATTCAAAAACGCTTGTAGGTGACATTAGGGCTGACCCATTAGAGGGGAGAACAAGGGTTGCTCAGATCCTCCCAGAAAATCTCTTCATCTCTCTGAGGCCTAGTCTCAAGTTCTGTGAGTGTCTCACTTCCTCCAATGTCCCCCCTAACGACATGCGCGCATTCTTAGATTTCGAAGTAGCTGTTTTGAAATAATTTTTCATTAGGATTGGCTCATTTGAGACTTGTGCCACCAGTAGCTCTTTTGAAAGACCCGTGACATCCGTACTGTTGTGAATGTGTTAACTCCTTTGTAATCCCCCTTAATCAGTCATGTTTTCATTCGGAGCAGTGATCAGATCGAGAGTAATCACGGCATTGTTATCAGCGCTTCTCAGCTTCATGCAGTTCTTATCAGAGTCCTTCAAATTAGTGCGTCCTGGGTAACTGCAAAATACCATTTTGTTCTCCCGTTTTCACTCTAAGGCTGGAAGTGGTTGGGGGGGGGGGGGGAATGATCGACGCTGAAGTTGTTTGTACCTTTCCATTAACGGTTTCTCATCATGTTTTCTTTTTAAAAGTTTAATCTTCCAGACCTCAATTTCCCGTTCATTTTTATTTCTCTGTTATGGTGTCAGCATCTTTTTGCTATCGTAATAATTTTTTATTGATTGTGATAATGTCATCCATGGTGAGCCGTCGCGGTCGCACATTCCAAAATATTTACGACCCCCGTCCTTTTGAAGGCGGAGTTCACCATCAGGGTAGCCCATTAGAATCATGGTAGAGGTGGTCAGTGGTGCCGGGATAAAAAAAAAGCATGAAAAACGACTCAAAAACCGAGAAATAGGACCCTTTCTCACCCGTTGATTTCTGTGTGGACGTGGCGCGCCGGTAGCGCCGCATGGGGGGCCATACTAAGTCGTCGGGGCATGTCCTTCGCTTTGAACTGCGTGTCGCTTCAAACCCTTGGAGGTTCGACTCTCTTCCAACTAGGGAAGTTTTCCCTTTTTTAATCTCAAACTTATCGTTGAATCCTCCTTCAGGAGAGTTCGATACGCCCCTTCCTCCACCACCATCAGCCTTAAGAGGCTCTCCCATAGATACAGCAACACATGACATACATACTTCTTGTATCCGATAGCCATTGGCGTCTGTAGTCCAGACCAAACAACACAAGTGGCGATGACCTCCACAAAACATGACGACTGATAGTTTTAATGACCACTGCCAGTTGATAAATGAGTTATAATTGGTGACAACTCATAGAATACAACTGCAATCGGTTAGTCAGTCCCTTGGCAGAAAACCATTAAACTTTGTGGAGGCAGTCGTCACTTGTGTTGTTTGGACTGCACTACAGGAGCACCTGGGTATCGGATTCAGTGTGAATGTCGTCAAAATTTTGAAATAAACAGTCTGGAGCATTCTGATGTTTTCATCGACACTGTTTTCTATTACTATTGGTTCTTCACAACCACAAATTGAAGATGAAGTCTTTTTCGCGCAAACAGTACATTTATATAGTACATGGCTGTGAAGAACCAATAGAACTTACCCACTACTCCACACTATCGCTTCCACCCACAATTTTCCCAAATCCTCACAGTAAAAAATTTTTTTGAAAGTTTTGAGGTGAAAACTTGATACATGTGATATAAAATTCGAATACCCATACGAGCTTCAATCTGTGAGAGCAAAAATTTCTCTTTAAATTCCTTTGATATTGATCCACTGCTTATTTCACAAATTAATATTCGTCGCATATTTTCCGCTGTATTTTATTGCTAATTGATGTGAATTTTCATTGCTCTCACTTTTCTTCCCTTCAATGATGGCGAAAGTGAAACTGCTGTCGGGCTCCGCAAAAGATCAAATTGTCGTAAAGGTTACACGGGAATTGCCGAGCCGTCAAACCTCACTACAATTTGCTCAAGGCCATGCCATTGTCGATAATTTTTTTCAAGGACCTGCTGAAGATAAGCTAAAAGAGCAAATGATTGCCCGTCATTGCTTCTGTTCAAGATAAGCACCTAGTCATTACACCAGAATACAACTTTGCCAACTCATATCCAGAAAGCGGATCTTCTTGATGCAATAGCCCCAGCAGGGTTTCTACCTTCTACACTAATGGGGTGGAAATGGTGCGCTAGTCCTAGTGTACCTGCAACACTGATGTGGTAGAAATGGTGCGCTACTCCTAGTGTACTTTCAACACTAATGGTGTGGAAATGGTGCACTGGTCCTAGTCAAAAGCAGTATCCGCAGAGCAAGAGCTTCAAGAGTAGTAGTAGCAGCAGAGCAGGATTCAGTCATGAGAAGTTCCTGAACAGAAAACTCACCTCGGAAAGTTGCTAGACGGGAGCCGAACCCTCTCAAAGTGGGCGGCACTTACCGATTATGCGAGCGACGCCCTTTGCAAGCCGTGGAGATCGCGTAGGTGAATGCGGATCCTTGCGCTTGCTTGCAAACTATCCCGCCTTTTGAATTCAATGCTGCGTATTTTGGATTGGTTTTGATTGCTTAACTCGTTTTGTCATTGTATTTCTTTGTTTGTACTGATGCATATGTTTCTGTCTGTATTAGCGCAAAGCGATTGCAGCCGAATCTCTTGCTGGCAGTAGCCAGCAAGAAATGCCGGTTAAGCAAGCTAGTTCAAATGACTTGTACGCCCCCTTTCTTCATTCCAAAGAGGAAGCCTGTTACAAGGGTTCGCCGGCGTTTTTCTTCGCTTTCCTTCTATCAGCAATCAACATCTACAACTTCATTATGGCTGCTATGACCCCGCGATTTCGACCTGGAGTTGTTGATCCAAGAATTGATATTTTAGTGATCCAATCTACCACGCTTTCTTGGACTTCGATGATGACTTTTTATGAAGAAAAAAACGCACTATATGAAAGAAAAACGCCAGAAGGAAAACATATAATAGATAGAAAACTAACCTTATTTCTCTTGGCTCGGCTACACTTTTGACAAAACTGTTTCTATTTCCGCTTTGTTTGGTAAAAAAGTGCCTTAGCAATTTTCGAACAGGGTGACCACGAAAGTTCAGAAAACGCGGCAAATAGCATTCGCTGAGTGACCAACTGGTACCCGACAGGTGATCCTTGCGCGGCAAGAAAACAGAGACGCGGACGAGTCGCAGCGCGCATTGTGCGATGTGGGACGTACTACACTACATTTTAGTCTCCACGTGCCCATACTAATATTACTAGCAGGGCGTGAGCTGTTGCTCCGCAGAAGCTTTGGAACTTTTGGCCTCTGAAGGAGACGAGGTCGAAACGTCGGGCCACTCAGTAAATGGTTCCATTTATTAACCTCGTGTGGCACAGAAGAACTAAACATTACGTAATATTTAACTTGATGCCGAATTACTACAGTAAGCGGTGTGATTCATCCGCCGACCCGTCCACGTCTCTGCCTGCTTGCCGCGCGACAGGCCTCCTGACGGGTGCCCATGACCAACTCCCAAAAAAGGTTCAGTTTTCGAATCTGACTTAATCGAATTGAACTCTTCTCTTTCTACGTCTCCTTGAACCTCTCTTGCGACGATTTTAATTTTCACAGGTCTGAGAGCAGTACCACTTCCGCCATCACCTAAAGAAGTGAAAGTGAGAACAATGAAAAGTCCTATCGAAAAGCAATAATGAAGCGGCAAAACGTGCGGTGGAAGTACTATTTTGCAGAAAGGCAATGCTAATTTTTCACAAATGAAGAGTAGAGAGCTGTTGCTCAACGAGGACTCCACGATAGGGTCGGAGGTCAAACGGGGAAGAACACCTAGCCGAAGGGCTGGAGATGCTAATCGTAAGTGCGCGGATGATGCACGTTTCGCAGCGGAGAGCACGCGGTCGCTTGTCCACTCTCTCACCATCTTACTCTGGCCATTTAGAGAGAGAGCGCTAGCTTTGAGAGAGCGGCACCGATGAGGTCACATCAATGCGGAATCTCATAGTCTTTTCTTTATCCTTGCATCGCTGACCACCTTTACCTTGATCTAACGCTGTCTTTCCATCGTGAACTCCATTTGTAAAAGGAATCCTATTCATATTTGATATAAATCTGACTTCAAATGCATCACATTTTCAATTTAGGGCTATTCTCGGAAGGTTTTTACCTGCGAGTTTCTGAGGAATTCGAGCATGGATGTTATAATGCGGAGCAATCTGCTTCTGGAAAAATGTTTGAGATAGTTTAGTCAATTATTGTTACAGTCCATACCTCGGAGTCAGATTAGGCGTGGCTATGGATTTGACGTGGCCGTCGCCACACTTGATAGAAGCCGTGTGGATAAGCTGTTTCTGACACTCGCCGCTAGATGTGAGGCGGTCGCCCACAGACACCTGATGGGTGCCTAATCTGACTTCGAGATATGGAGTTATAAGGCCTGTGATAAATCCATATTGTACGTCCTTGTGGTTAGTACGATCGTCCACTGGCCAGCCAGTACGCAGTGGAGTAAGCTACGAAAGGAAATGACCATTTTTCAAACGTCTTTGTCGCCCTTGAAACGAGTGGTTCCGTCTTCAATGATCCGCGTTTCTTTCCCTTACCTAAGTTGATCGAACTATTAACTTCTTCCGACTTATTTCTTTGTTCGGTTCACAAGAGAACAAGTGGCACCGGGCGCTGTTCCTAATTGGCAATCACAGGATCGGGAAGGGCTGGAGGGATGGGGGAGGAGTCAAAGACCAAAGGAATCTCCCAACATGCTCGATTTATTGGCTCAAGGAACTGTCATGGTTCCAGTTCCAAATGTTCAGTTCTAAGGGGGGATACCGAAAGGGAGATGGACGCCAAAAAACGACTAAGCCCACAACATGACTGAAAATGCATGCAGGACGTACTGTAAGGAGGTGGAGCCCACCAATCAGAAGGCCGCCAAAGCCAAAGCTCCCTCCGCCCCTGCGATCGGCATTGCTTTGAGGTTTCCTAGCACTTTCTTTCACTTCATTCATTAATAGTCTATGAATTTCACATCTGCATCGCATCATCTGTCTCATATCTGTATAATCTTATTCGATCACTACTGTCCACTCCCAAACAATCGTAGGATGTCCCTTCACCCGAAATACCATGGCTCCTCTAAAAATTTTATAATGATACATTTTTTGTAAGTTGTATTTGCACGATTTTCTATGAATGTTGAACAAAAGTTTTAGGCTCCAAAAAGTTTTCAAAATACTCCAAACGACTCGATCTCAAGAGCTCTCCCATACAGTTGCAAAAAATCGGTGTCTAGACGTTCGTCAGGCTTTGACTAACTTTTCTCACTAAAAATTGGACAATACACGGGATATATTGAGCCAACTCACACGGGGTTTCCTCATTAAAACTTCCAAACTTACTCAGCGAGAAACTAGGACAGTCTGCCCCGCTCACACCCAGAAATAGTAGGAACGCCATGCAACGGTTGAAATGCATGATACTACGTAACAATTTGAAGGATGCCACATAGCTCTTCCTTGCTGTTTGATTCGGATGTTAACCGCTTTATCTCAAGGGCTTCCAATATTTTTTATGTATAAGGTGTAAACCTGCCGTCACCGCAAGTTGACGGCAAAGTTAAGGGAAGCGCAGAGGACACCCCTCCATCTTCAATATAATTCCACGAAAGGGCTGTGGCCACGCTCATCTCTTCTTCTATAGTCGGCACATAATCCAAAAAAGGCGACGATCTATAAATTTTGAAAGATTTGGAAGTTTCTCTATAAGTACCTGAGGTGTACTAAGCAACACATAATGAGAAATATTTACTGTTTGAAGAAACTTTTGGGGACATTCCACATTTTTAGAGCCATGACTTTTTTAAGGTGACCCAACTGAACTGAGGAATTGGGCACTGCAAACTAAAAGCACATCTTACATACTAAGTGGTTGCTGGACATGCTTGATATCCTCGGTATTTCAAAAATAGCGCCGTCGAAGGTCTTTGCCAAAATATTAAGGAAGATTTTTGAGACAAAAGAGCTTTCACACTTCGAGTAGCTATAACTTTCTTCAAAAGCATTCAACAGACAATCGAATAGAAGCTTTGCTTTCCTTGAGCTTATCAAAAAATTTTTTGCGTGTTGTCACACTTTAAACGACCATTCTTTCTTTATAGGATAACAACTAATCAAATTAATGCCATAATTTCCAACTTCGTTCGAGCCCTTTGAATAATCGATGTTTTCAACAGAAGTTTTGTCGCGAGCTCCGCCCACCGGGTCTACTCCGCCCACTACCGTAATCACTTTTAGCCAAGCTCTGTCAACGCCCTGAGGAACTTCTTACGCAACCGGAACCATGCCCCAACTGTTCTTCTCAGATCTACTCAGGGAGCGAGCCTAAGGAACCAAATTCATAAAGTCAGCGAGGAAACTGAAATTGAAAAGCGGGGAATCGTTTTCATTCTTGATTAGGGAATCCCTTCAATTTATTCATATTCAACACAGTCCCTTCCGAGAATCTCTTGATAGCTCACAAATTCACAGTTCCTTCAAATGAAACAGCAAATGAAAAGCATGGCATTGGTCGAATTCTTTGAAGGATGCGCCGTGCACTTGACATCGATTGACATTGAGCGCGAGATGCGGCTACTTCTTTCGCGAACATGCTCTATTGACTAGATCACTTTCCACTGAATCACTTTCCGTCTGCGACCGTGCCACCTCGCCACACTATGCACTCGAGGATTCGTCGATGCGCACTTGTCCCGGTGCGCAGCAATGGCTCCCGTCGCGCGCGCTGACTCACACTGCTGCTTTGTGAGGCAACACCCGTCTTTCCCTTTGCAAACAGCACATCTGCAGAAGCAGTAAATCGGTCATTTTGATGGTGCGATGGAATCCTGACAGCTGTAATGCATCTCTTATCAGCGACGTTTGGCCTTCAGTAAAATGACTGGCATTTTGCTGTATGACTAACCCTTGATCGTTTCATCAGGAATGTGCTGCCTTGCACTTGGCATCCTTTATCTAAGTGCTCTGCATTTGTTTTGGGCTGTAAAATTATATGGCGTCTGGATTTCATGTGGAAGCCATTTCAGTCGCACTAGTAGTTCTTTTCTATACACTAATTGAAATATTGATTATAAATAAATTCAATAGTATTATGTTTGGGGCAGAGGGGTGGTCTCGCATTGGGAACATATGAGATGTAGTACGTTAATGGCCATGAGTACTTGCCTGGGAAGTTGAGCAGATAATGAAAAGTCGCTAGAGGTGTGGCAGAACCGCTTCCCAAAGCCTTTCCACCGATGACATGTCATTCTCCGCCCCCTCCATGCCGGCCTACGCAACCTTTCAAAGCAGCGGTGTTCAAGTCGTCACCACTGCTTTTCTTGAAGACAATAGATGCATATCCACCTACTTCAGAGAGTTCTACTATTATGCTTACATTATTTGATTGTCACGGGGGGGGTTAACAACTCGTTGGATATACACTGCGTTGCAAAACTATACGACATACCCCTAATTTTGGGTTCCTGAAGTTGCGAGAAACTGAGTACAAAAATGGTTGATGCCATTCGATTCAGCGCATAAAGAAACCTATAACAGGGGATCACCAAGAAATTCTATCAACTTTCAGAAATCTAGGGTCGAAAAAATGAAAAAAACGGCCGTTGCAGAACTATACGACATAGCAAAAATTTTTACAAATTTTTCAATAAAATTAAAATTAAATAAAATTTCTTCACAATGTTCTACAATCATAACAGTACTGAGTTGTAAATAAGTAGTCTACGGATTCACCGTGGGACGCTCCCACCTTGAGGAGTCCGACCTGTACACGTTTTCTACCAATTTTTATAGATCTCTCTCTGGATCCGCGCAAAATCTTTGGGTAGCGCTTTTTGGAGGAGATGCACGGAACTGCGCCGATCGTTTCAAGAACAAGCACTGCTAGTAAAAATGCCCCATAGGTTTTCCACCAGATTTAGACCTGGCTAACAAGTGGACCATTCGAGTAAATGTACATGATGGACTACAGAGCAAGTCGAAGTCGACTCAATAACATGAATAATGGCGTTGTACTGCTGAAAAATATGCTGGTCATGATGATTTTGCATCGTAGAAGGTGATAAGGCACATACTGGTAGTCGGTGGAGCTCCAGCTAAATCTTCAAGACCATGTCCAGCTTGCCACGCAAGCTGTACGCCACAACCGTATCATGAGCAAGCTGCTCTTCGGGGGGAAGATTTAATTTTTGCTTAAATCACTTTTGTACTGGTGCCATCCATGAGCCTGGCTAGAAGAAACATCTCCTCGTCCAAGAAACCAACTCTAACACCGAATACCGAATAAGTTGTTCGGCCTTCATGTGATAAGGCAAGAAGTGCAATCTGTACTCCAAGCTGAAAGATTCGACGAATGCGAAGAAGTGTTCTAACACCTCCGGCTTCCGTCTACGAAGCACAATCGTCATGACGAGCCTATTTCCCGGCAGTACAACGCCGCTACCCATGTTATTGAGTCGACTCCGACTTGCTCTGTAGTCCACCATGCACATTTACTCGAATGGTTCACTTGTTAGCCGGGTCTAAATGCGGTGGAAAACCTGTGGGGCATTCTTGCTAGTAGTGTTTATTCTTAAAACGATCGGTGCAATACTGTGCATCCCCTGCAAAAGGCGCTACTCAAAGATTTTGCACTGATCCAGGAGGAGGTCTATAAAAATTGGTAGAAAACGTGTACACCTCAAGGTAGGAGCGTCTCTCGACGAATTCGTGGACTACTTATCTATGTACAACCCAGTACTGCTATGATTGTAGAACATTGTGAAGAACTTTTATTTAATTTTAATTTTATTGAAAAATCTGTCAAAATTTTTGCTATGTCGTATAGTTTTGCAACGGCCGTTTTTTCATTTTTTCGACCCTAGATTTCTGAAAGTTGATAGAATTTCTTGGTGATCCCCTGGTACAGGTTCCTTTATGCGCTGAATCGAATGGCATTAACCATATTCGCATTCATTTCCTCGCAACTTCAGGAACCCAAAATTAGGGGTATGTCATATAGTTTTGCAACGCAGTGTAGGTTGAGTTACAAGCCCGGCATTCGATTTGATAAATGACTCCCCTATAGACACAGTCTCCTGTTTTACCGTATGGGCAAATAACACAGCCGTTTGACACTCACTGCTTATCATAGAGCCTGTTTCGCACCAATTGCCTTCCGATTTCATTGGGAATATTAACCAGCTGAACATCGTTGTGCAGTTGTGCTCTTCCAATACTCCGTTGAATAGCAGTGCTCACTTGGTCAGATATAAAGGGGACACATAAGGGCATCTTGGTTTGACGCGGTACCCCTCCTGGGAAGAGATGCCGACTCTGGTGTCTTTGTTAGCCGTTCGCAATCGCTATTTGTGTAGCTAACTGCCGAGATTAACGTCTTTCATCACCTCCAGTGCTCATCCTAGTCGCAGTTCTGAATATATTTCCAACAACAGCACGTTTAACAGCGGCTGGGTGAGCCGACGTCCCGTGAACCAAAATATTCTTCGAGCTACCCTTGCGATACCATTTCACATGTGCAATGCCACTGGATAATTCGACTTGGGTATTAAGGTAGGGCAACCAACGGTTGAGGTGTTTCGCGAGGGAGCTTGATGTACTGTGATTGTTCATTCATTAGTCGGAAACACTCATCCATTTCGGGCTGTGTCGACGTGATAATGAAACACTCATCAATATATCTACAGTACATCAAGGTAAACGTTCAAGCACCTTCCCTTCGATTTTACTCATGAAACAAACAGCAAGGACTGGTGCTAAGCGTTCTTATTCTGGTTTTTCTGAACAAGATTGTGAGCTGCTCCATTAAAGAACACGACCATCTGTGATTTTCTTCTAACTCCTTTATTATAATCTTTATGCACTTCGTTATCATTTCTTGAGAATATTTCTATTGCCTTTGCTGATAAAGGCAAAAATGTGTCTCGGACATTCTCTGTCATCACCAGAAATAGCCGTGATTCATCCACTACTTGTTCCGTGTTCGCGACAAAGTGGCAAAACTCATACGTCCTTTTTTGATTCCGTAAGGAGTCTATTGCCGGGTGAACCGTATGTCAAGGAAATATGATAACCAGAGTTGAGGAATCCAGTTGGGGTCCCAAGCCTCACTCGCGTTCCAGGAGCCCTCCCTTCATTCTAACTTGAACTTTCAGCAATTTTCTGTTCTTTCTATTTTTATTTATTTTTTCTTGAATCTGCATAATCGTTCCCGTACAGCCAAATGTGTAAACATAGCGCCTCATTTAACGCGTGAATCAATGAATTAATAAATAAATAAAGCTCATAGTCAAAACGGAAATAAATTTCGGAGTTTTCGTGAATTTCCCACAACTTAGTGAGAAGTTCCAGGCATTTTTGGATTTTTCCGGAATATTTTTTATCCCTGAAGCCCCCCTGCAGAAGTGAACTCGACGAATCATTCATTTGGTGGGGGAGAGTAGCCCACGTGTAGCACAGAAATGTCGCTGTCGCGGCTGGAGTGTGCGCGACAACGGCGCTAGGGTCTTACAAAGCTGGCTTTTGGTCACTAATCCTGGCCTTCGGACGAATTACGTTGGGTGTCCTTGCGCGACTGCGTGCTCCTTGCGCGATTGCGTGTGAGCTGTGCCGCGTTCGGAGGAATGCTGCCTGCATTTCCATCGATTTTACTTGCCTAGCCGTTTAATTATAATATCTCTTTGTTTGTGGCCCATGTTTTTGTTTGTATTAGTGCGTGCGCGATTGCAGCCGCATGAATGCAAGCTAGTTCGGACAACTCGTCCAACACGTCCGTCCGTATTCAACGAAAGTCCTTGTTTATGGGCTTCATCGGCAGTTTTCTTTGTTTCTTTTGTCATTTGCAATTAACCCGGCATCCACAGTTTCATTATCGACCGCTTCTACCCCACCAAATCTCTGGGGGTGTTGCTTTGAAAGCAGAATTCATGAAAAAGCAAACCATTCCAAATTAAGTTAGGGATGGTGAGTGGTAGCAGAAAGGATGGCCATGAGAAACGGCCCAAAACCCGAGAAATGGGACCAATTTCTTTTACCCTGATCTCGGTATTGATGCTCCTCCAATCGTTCTGCCCTCTTAAATAGAATGCTCTCTCTGCTATCTAATCAATCGCTGCGGATAGATATGCGGCGAGCGATTAGATCATCGATGGGCGTGGTTCGCATGGTGCGCCAAGAGTGAGCCATGCAAGATCGCCGGGGTGAAATCTTTCGCTGCTGATTGGATTGTTGTCCATACCCTCAGAAGGTTCGCCTATCTCCTCACTAGGCAGTTCTCCC
Organism: Teladorsagia circumcincta; assembly: GCA_002352805.1. Classification (NCBI taxonomy): domain Eukaryota; kingdom Metazoa; phylum Nematoda; class Chromadorea; order Rhabditida; family Trichostrongylidae; genus Teladorsagia; species Teladorsagia circumcincta. Next base: position 11,264 of record KZ347106.1, on the reverse strand, counting down.
CTTCCTCGACCTTCGTTGTTATCGTGGAGTCCTCCTTTGGGTAGATGTTATCCCTACTCCTTCTGATACTACAAA